>OZ023217.1:46326254-46593754 GCA_963995525.1 Escarpia spicata
ATAAAGTTTACAAATATTTTACTTACAATCACTATAGTTAGGCAATTCACATGTAACCAACATTTTTACAATTAGTATGAGGGGCTTTATCCCTGTCGACCCTTTAGTCACTTTGCATGAATAAATAAATGTCAACAATTGTGAACAATCCCTAACTACACATGGATGTTTAGACTCACATCTTGCCAGATGAAGTAGTGACTCAGAAAACAGCCAATCTCTCCCTTCGTCAGTGGTCTGAAACACCAGGAAAATAAATACACATCACGAGGCTGTCTCAAGAAACGTAAACATCCGGCAACTCTTTTAAGAAACTGAAATTGTAAACTTAAGGCAATTGTCTCAAAAAAATTTAAAGAAAAGTAAACATCAGGCAACTGTCTTAAGAAACGTAAACATCAGGCAACTGTCTTAAGAAACATAAGCATCAGGCAACTGTCCTAAGAAACACAAACATCAGGCAACTGTCCTAAGAAAAACAAACATCAGGCAACTGTCCTAAGAAACACAAACATCAGGCAACTGTCCTAAGAAACATAAACATCAGGCAACTGTCCTAAGAAACACAAACATCAAGCAACGGCCCTAAGAAACATAAACATCAGGCAACTGTCCTAAGAAACACAAACATCAAGCAACGGCCCTAAGAAACATAAACATCAGGCAACTGTCCTAAGAAACACAAACATCAAGCAACTGTCCTAAGAAACACAAACATCAAGCAACGGCCCTAAGAAATATAAACATCAGGCAACTGTCCTAAGAAACACAAACATCAAGCAACGGCCCTACGAAACATAAACATCAGGCAACTGTCCTAAGAAACACAAACATCAAGCAACGGCCCTAAGAAACATAAACATCAGGCAACTGTCCTAAGAAACACAAACATCAAGCAATGGCCCTAAGAAACATAAACATCAGGCAACTGTCCTAACAAACACAAACATCAGGCATATCTGAATTGATCTGACTTCAACCAAGCCAGGGAGTGACTGAACAGTGACAGTTGACAAAGGACACTGCTAGTGGCCAGCAGGTGTTCTACTTACCGGGAAACTAGTAAGATTCTGAACAACAAAAGCTATAAAAAATACTCACCAGTGCCAAGATATAATTATATAATTTGACCTTATCAATACTTGTGCTATCAGGACTAGTTGACTAGCTATACTCTGTGAGGAAACCACACATGTGACATGTTATCTGAGTCAAAATAGAAACCTGACAAACAAGAGATATGCCAAGTACTTATTGTGAATGACACTTCACTTGAGAGAAAGAAGATAAGTTGCACTTGCTGCGAAACCAATTTTTTTTAACCCAAACAACTATTGTACACCGTTGGTAGAAAAAAAAGTTGGAAAATGTCGCAACACTTTCCCAAATTTCGGAGTTAACACAGGGCATATCCCAAATTCTTGAATGTGTTGGGTTTTGGTGCATCGACAGGCTTTTTGTTTTACAAACGGTATATATTTTTCCTTATGTTTATACAGGATAGGCGGAATGGCCCCACCTTTTTGTAATTGCATGTGTCTATTGGTGGTGGAATGTTTGTATTGTTTGCTTAGGTTTATATTCATAGTGGTTTTATACCTCTATAGCGACAAATAATGTATGTCTGTATATTGTCGTCATGTTGTAGGAATGTGTGCCTGAGAAACTTTGATGGGGCTGTACAAGGGTTCAGTTTCCCATCTGGTTTGCATGTTAGACATCACATTCCTACTATCTTTATGCCAAAAAGTGGCTGCATTAGAAGCAATCCACTTTCCAATAAAAAACGTCATCCTTTGGCCAATTTCAATTCTCAAACTACAATGGGCTTGTGTTGGTTATTGCATAAAAGAAGATAAGTTGCACTTGCTGCGAAACCAACATTTTTTAACCCAGTGAGGCTACTTAAAACAAGGTCATTTCATGTAGCGTACGGCTGGCTGTGTGGTGTGCACATGTGCACGTCTTAATGAACATGTGTGGTATTTGTATGTGTGTGATGGTTGCATAATATATTGCATATTATGTATGAATACATGCATACATGTTTGCATGCATGTTCCAATGTTCATATTTGCATTATTTGTGTATACACATGTATGTACTGTGTGTATGTATACATGTGTATGTGGTGTGTATATGTGTGTATGTGTGTGTGCGTGCGTGCGTGCATGCGTGCATGCGTGCATGCGTGCATGCGTGCATGCGTGCGTGCTTATGTGCATGCCTGCATATGTGTGTCTGTGCATGCATCTGTGTGCGTGCGTGCGTGCGTGCGTGCGTGCGTGCATGTGTCTGTCTGTGTGCATGCGTGCGTGCATGTGTGCAGGCATGCATGTAATTCATTTATTATTACTCAAACATGTAATACCCAACACGTAGGGCAGCACTGAATGAGTATCAACTGTTCTGGGACAGCACTCTTTAATTAACACCATAATCAGTATCACAAATAACGCATGTTTATGTGAACACAAGCAGTGTGACCTACGAGACATCACACATAATCACTGTCACTGTACAGTTGTGGCAACTTCCTGTGATATGTTGATGAGATGACGTCATAAATATGGCCTTCCCAGACCTGCACTCATTTGTGCCGGTAGAGCCAGTTTGAAAACATACCACACCACTGTCACTGTCGCTGGTTTGTTGTCACTCAGATTACAATTATAATTAAAAAGCATTATATCTTTAAATAAATACACCATGCTCAGTTGACACTTATCATAATATACCCATTTCTCAGCATTCAGTTGCAACTTCCCAGAAACTGTTACATGTAGAATTTCCTGAAAATGAAAGTGCATACATGGTAGAAAATCCTTGCGTCTATTTTCTGTCATTACCATTATGGTTTGTGACTTTATGAAGTCACTGAATGTAGCTCTGTGTTAGTACTGCGAGTTGACAACACACTGAAGAGTTTATTGCATATCTACTGCATCTCTGAACTGGAACATACATTCTGAGGTGCTAAGTTTGGTTTCACTGTGGACGTGTGTACACAAAGAACTGTCAACATTTTACAAACGTTGGCAGCCAGCAAAAACCAGCTAAATAAACAGGACTAGAAATGGCATATTCACTCAATGTTCAACCACCTACAACTCGTGGTAAGTATATCTTATCAGGTATAGCCATTCATTATTAATATTACAGGGTGTATTACTAGAAATTATGTCATTATCAAAGCATAATTATTTTAATTAACTCTTTATTTATTTTAACATTTAAATTAACCTGCTTTAATTAATATTTTAATTATTTTAACATTTAAATTAACCTGCTTTAATTTACTTATATCTATTAAGCTGTATTTTATCAATTTATTCATTCTTCTATTTAGAAAGATATATTAATTAATATTATTTACGTATTAGTTTAATGTACACTGCTTTGAACTTTTATGGATATGGCACTATCTAGAATCAATATTATCATTAGTTGTCTTACGCAAGCCTTAAAGTTATATATAAATATATATTATGTATATATACTGACTTTCGATAAAATAAATGTTTAAGTTTAACAAAAGTTTAAAAATGCTTGGATAGTATTGGTATCTACTATTACTTGACGACCATGTAACATTGTCAAAGTTGTCATTTTTCCTTCTCCAATTCACTTTATTTGTGTGTCAATTAAATTAAAGAATGTCACTGCAATTTGTATTATGGGCCACTCTATAAAAAAAATCTGACAGTTGGTTTTTAACTTTCCACGTTGTATTATTTCATATTATTTCCTCATTTGTGACATGAGATATAAGTTTTACACATCATTGGATTCGTTTTGATGAGTGCTTTCAGGATATGTATAATTCCATATAGCAAAATGTAAGCAAAGGGGCCTAATTCCTTCCAGAATAGCCTAAAACAGCAAAAATAAGCTTTCTATTTGTAAACATTTACTTCAGATACCTCCGAAAAAATATTGGAAATTCAAAATTTTAAGTATCTTATACCAAAGTAAACTATTTTATCGACGTAACACACTATACTATTGTTCTATAAGATACATAATTCTACAATTTTTTTTTAAAATTGTTAATTGGCCATTTTTAATGGGTACGCCCGACACCAAGCTTCATCACCAATGTGCCGCTATTAGGAATTCCTTATTTTAACAAATTAACGTTGGTAGGAAACCGATATATATTCAATATTTTGATGTAGACATTATTTTGTAACAGTTACTGTTACATTGTCTGTAAATTTGATCTTTGTGCAAATAAAAAAGAGCCAAACTTTAACTGGTTACGCCCAATATCAAGCTAAAATGTGGATTGAGAAAAAAGTAACAAACAAAATTATTTCAAAATGTATGGATACAGAAATAATAATCAATACAACAGGTCAGAACTATTTCCATTTAAATAAAACCTGTTCAGTAAAAATGCCACATCACATATGTGACCCATCTTAATGAAATGAGTCGCACGTCGGAAATTTTTTATATTGAGTTATTAGTAGCATTAGAAAGATTGGAATCTCTGCTTTCACGTGATCTATCACGTAAGACGATATCTTAATTCTAACTGAAGTTATGGCTTAACAAACACATGTGGTGTAAAAACCTTCAAACCCCAAAAACGGCCATCAAAGTTGATGCAAAATATTCCTTGTTTTATTAAATGTACCTTAGTTACCCTGTACAGATCTTGCTAAAAGTTGGAATACTCGAAGATAATGTCATTCTCAAGACATTTTGTTAATATGAATACATCTTTGTTAGAAAAAAATAGCATATTAATTTATTAATGTAACTACCACCATTGTTAAGAAAAGCGACTATTATACCTTGGTTAGCAAGGGCACATCTGGCTGAAATTTGGGTAACTCGGAGATAATGGCATTCTCGTGATATCCTATTAATATGAAAACAAAATCTTTTTTAGAAATATTTAACAATACAATTAATTGCCTATGTAATTACCACACTTGTTATGAAAAGCGAAAACCTGCAGCACTATTATACCTTAGTTAGCATGGACATATCTGGCTGAAATTTTGAACACTTGAAGATAATGGCACTCTTGTGACATTCAATTACTATAAAAACAAATCTTTGTTTGAAATAATTAGCAATAACATTAATTGCATATGTAATTACCACCACTGCTAACAAAAGCAAAAACCTGCACCACCGTTATACCTTAGTTAGCATGGACATATCTGGCTGAAGTTTTGATAACTTGAAGACAGTGGCATTCTCATGATATTCTGTTAATAGGAAAACAAGATCTTTGTTAGAAAATAATTGCTTGTGTAATAACATTGTTAAGAAAAATTAAGACAGGCAACACTATTACACCAATGTATACGTCATTTTTAGAGACAGTTGTCATTAGTATCTGTAACAAAGGTGGGTCAGTAAGAATGTTATAAACTGTCGATCTGTGCGCGATCACTTCCATCCGAATTTAACAGCTTCGCCACGTTAAACGCCAGTCTTCGCGTCTTCCTAATCGCTATGTGGGTCAGCACTGACGCGGTGGAAATACACGGTGTGCATGCGTGTGTTTACAGATTATGTAAATGACCCATAACTGAACCAATGAGAACAGCTGCCTGGGTCACGCAGTTGCCGTTGCTACCACGTGATCCGAATTGTTTGCACAGCTGGCCAAAACAGGGGGCGTCTACAAAGCACTCTGGAGGTCACAGAATGTAGTTATTAGCATATTTATGCCCATATATGGGAAGATGACATGTCAAGCTTCGTGGTGATATCCAATATGTTAGGAGCGTCCCAAAATTAGCGGCTGCGAACGCGCGCAACTACTGGCATTTTCGGCTTTATTTTAAGGAAAGCGAGCGGAACACTTTGTACAGCTCTACAAAAATGGCTTTAAAATACACAAAACAGAGTTAATTAGAGGGTAGCTAGAGTAGCAATCGATAAAACGAATACCAAAGAATAATTTTCAGGGGAAATCTCAAAATCTATGGATTCGCGATTGTTTCACATAAACAGCATTTACGGAAAATCAGTTTTGCCGACATCCGACTCATTTCGTTAAGATGGGTCACATATGATCACGTCATGGTAAACACAACTAGAGCTTGGTTCCAGTTCTTGTGAAATGCTGTATTTTTTCTAAACAGGTTTTATTTAAATGGAAACAATTCTGACCTGTAGTATTGACTATTATTTATGTATTCATACATTTTGAAATAATTTTTTTCGTTATTTTTTTCTCATTCGACGTTTTAGCTTGATATCTGGCGTAACCAGTTAAAGTTTGGCTGTTTTTTATTTGCACAAACATCAAATTTGCAGACAATATAACAGTAACTGTCATAAAATGAAATGTTACATAAAAATTCTAAGAGTTCCATGGATAACAAAAACAACCAACGCAGAGATCCTTAAAAAATTAGACACAAAGAACTGCCAACTAGTGAATAGAATAAAAGGACTAAAACCGAGTTATTTTGGCCACATCAAAAGACACGATTCCTTAGAGAAAACAATCCTAGAAGGGAAAGTGGAGGGAAAGAGAGGAAGGGGAAGACCAAGAAGAAGATAGGAGCAGGACATCAGCGACTTGTTGGAGACGACATCGTGAGAGCAGGGAGACAAACGGTAGACAGAGCAGTGTATCATGGGATCATCCAGGCAGCTACGTCTCGCAGAGATATGCTCAACTGAAGAAACAGTAATAAAATAATGTCTACATGACAATATTGAATATATATTGGGTTACTACCAACGTCAACTTTTTAAAATAAACAATTACTAATAGTGGCACATTGGTGAGGAAGCTTGGTATTGGGCGTAACCGTAAAAATGGCCAATTAGCAATTTTTTTAAATGGGTAGAATTATGTATCTTATGAAACTATATTATAATGCGTTACGTCGATAAGATAGTTTACCTTAGCATCAGATACTTAAAATTTCTAATTTCTAATATTTAGTATTTTTTCTGAGGTATCTGAAGTAAATGTTAAAAATGGAACACCTATTTTTGCTGTTTTACGCTATTCTAACAGGAATTAGATCCCTTTGTTTACATTTTGTTACATGGAATTGTATCTTTCCTGAAAGCATGCATCGAAATGAATGCGACAATGTGTATAACTTATATGTGAGATCACAAATGAGGAAATAATAGGAAATAATACACCATGGAAATTTAAAAACGAACTGTCAGACTTTTTTGAGAGTGGCCCTCATGTGTACATGAAAACGAACCCAGTTCACCATTAATACGTATCACACGATTATAACATAAGGATAGTTCCTGGCAAATATTTCATTCATGTGTGTGAAGTTGAATGTATACTTTCTGCTGCTGAGTGATACACACAGAGAAATGGAATGAAGTTACAATATTTTGAATTATATGGGAGCATTATACAATGTCAAGGAATGCACATAATCTATTAATGTTGTCCCCCTGGCGTGTTCTGTCATGAAATAATATATAAAAGTAAATTACTGACCTCAAAACCCACCGAGCAGCACCACTGTGACCCAGTCCCTGTGATCATATCAACTGCACTGATGCACAAATTTACACTTTATGGCCAAGTTATAGTTTTTATAAGCTAAAACAAACACTTTTATAAAATGGTACGTATGCAGATTGTATGACTATCTTGTTGAATCCGTATATGACAATAGCGGAAGTAGCATAAATTATATTTCTATCATCAGTCTAAACCCTTGTCCGATTATTTGTGCTACTCCTTCAAGACAGTGGCAGAGTGGCACATTTAATCTTACAATAGCCATGTCTGATTAGTTGTGCTACTCTGCCTACAAGACAGTGGCAGAGTGGCACAAATGATCTTACTATGACCATGTCCGATTAGTTGTACTACTCAGCCTACAAGACAGTAGCAGAGTAGCACAAATAATCTTACTATGGCCAAGTCCAATTAGTTGTACTACTCTGCCTACAAGACAGTGGCAGAGTAGCACAAATAATCTTACTATGGGCATGCCCAATTAGTTGTGCTACTCCGCCAGCTGTCCAGTACAATTACAGTGGAATACAGATTGCAAATGTCTAACGTTGTATTTATTTCACATGCCTAATGATATTAACAATTTGTTCTGTATCAGCAGTCAGCTGTTACTGTGCACAAAACTGTGTAAATTTAGCAATCTAGAAACGTAGTAATGAATCCCTTTCGCACTTGAATCCTTTGGCACAATCAACAGTGTGAAAGGGGTTCTGCAAAACTTTGTAAATTTAAGGATCGCGAAACATAATTAAATGGTTATCTGCCACTGTTCTGAATTGTCACTTGTACGCGATGTCCTGCATGCATCATAACGTCAATAAAGTTAGTTCCGACATAACTGTGCAGTTAAAAGTCATAACTGCACCCTGGTATTGTATCAGGCCCTTAGCCAGAAATAATATTTTGCCAGTCTTGAATTAATCAAAAGCATGCCTTTTAGTATGTGAACGGCTTGCGTGGATGCCATTTATATCAATCTCAGATATTATTGGCTAGTTTAGCTTCTTTCAATCACAAACCAGTGTCATTTTAATCATTTATTTAATTAATACTGATCCATTCGATTTGTTTCACTTAGTAACTACCAGTTGTGCCAATGATAGTCATTAGTTAGTAATGTGGGCCACTAGACTTGGAACTATTACTTAATTTAGTGTCCAACACCAGCAGGCCTCCTGTCAATTCCACTTGTTTTATTAGTTGTACTTACGATATTGGTAAGTCATCTGCCAGTCTTGTCACTGGTTAAACCCCTGTAGTGTATCCTTACTGCATTATCCTTATAATACCGGCAACCAGTCTTGTCACTGGTTAGTGGTTAAGCCCCTGTATTGTATCCTTACTCCATTATCCTTATAATACTGGCAACCTGCCTTGGGAGACCACCTGTCTTGAGTGACCGCTTCAGTTCTGCAGAGAGGGTGGTCAGCTGAGACAGGTTCTACTGTACAACAAAAACAATAACTATATATTGATGTTGCAGCAGTGTTCACGCCAGAAGAGTTGCGGACTCTCCACACAATGGCGGTGAACCACGTGACTCGAACAGGCAGCTGTGACTTCGAACACTGCCGCACATTCTACAGGAACAAGCCGCCGGAATACTTTCTACGGTGTGAGGTTAACGACAACAACATAATGAAAGTGTACATGAAAGACAACAATGGCGACCCAAAGTCCATCATCAACGGCCAGATCAATGGCCTGTTTTTTGCCACGAGTGTCGACCCTGTCACTGGTGGACCCCCGAACATATCGCATTTTGGGTCCCGCCGAATCTGTATCCCGGCAGCGGCCATGCTCACTGAAAACTCCAATCTCTACTTCGCTGATTTCTACTGCAACCACAAAGCGCACTACGTCACTCTGGTACTGACCAAGCCATACTCCCAGACTGACATCTTCTGTAGGGGGAAACTCATCAAGCTGAACATTAGAGACAATGACTTTCTGCAGCGCCACATCAGTGGGGAGGTGCATGTCACCAACAACGTCTGGGTGGAGGTGCTCTACACAGAGGACGTTGATCTGTCACGCCCCGACTGCACTTTCAGCACTGTATACTCCAGAGGCACTTCAACCCCTGGGGGTTTGCCAAAGAACCGTTTCTGTTCGGTGTGTAACTTGCCGGATAGAAGGGCTGGAGGTGCTGATAGCATGGCTGCCCTTACTTCCCTCTTCAGGAATCTACGGTCATAGGGTTTCATTCATGTGAACAACAGTGTCACGTATAATTACGTGCCTTGTTTCACATTGTCTGATAACACAACAGGACGTGTTGCTTGAATATTTTTTCTGTGGCTTCAATATGAAGCAATTGTGTGTATTATGTTATCCTCTAAAACTACAGAGTCACATGTAGAAGCTCATGTCTTGCATCGAACAAGTTGTACAGTCATGTTAGTTTTGTAAAATGTCCGATAGGTACGAGAATAGTCATGTTCACTGTCATGTTTCAGCTCAGTAACTGTATAATTTTATTCAAGTTTACAAAACACTGCAAATTTATGTTTGATGATCGACGTTTTTTTGCAAAATTATTTGTTACAATGAGAATCAAAAGATGATAATTTAAAGTAAATGTAACGATATGCATTGTATGTGTTATATCAAAGTAATTGATAAATAATGCTATGCTCATGTTTTTTATACGTAATATATGTAATGCTACACTTGTGTTTTTTATCAAAATGAAACATTTATAAGTAATGATATGCTTGTTTTATTTTTGACACATCTATAGGTAGTGCTACTCTTGTGTTATTTCAAACATAATATAGGATCGGGCAAGCATTTTGTTATAACAATGCCATTTTTGATCTAATACAACTTTTTAATGAATATCTCGAATATCATATTATTACACCTGTCCAAGGACAACAACATATACAATTAGTACGCAAAATATGAAATGGATGTGAATGATATTTTTCGAGATACCATGTTTTCAAAATGAGGAAATGCGTTGTTTTGGCACCTATGCGACATATTTCTAGGTACATAATATACAACCATCAATACCAATATGCTCAGAAATGTTTTTAAAATCTGTAACATTACAAAACTGGATACGTTCTGGGTAGGTGTGCCCCATTTTTCGTGGACTGGTCATGCTACTACAGTCTACTGCTCCAAGGATAGGGAGATTCTAACCGAGAAATAAGATGCAGCAGTTTGTGACATTGAGTGACAACGATTCACATACGAGAGAGCACCAACTAAAAATATTCAAAGAACAATGTTGATTAAACATAAAAAAACTCATTGATACACCGATGAACAGATGTATGGAATAGCCTCACTCAGTTTGTGGTTAGGACTCCTTCGGTGAAGTCTTTTCGGAGTAAAGTAGATTATAAGTTGTGGCAAAATCACCCAATTAAATTAGCCCAATGAAATTATACTATACAGCAAGACTAATACATAGCTTTTTTCAAAGTTTATGACCCTGGGTGACGGGGCATTTGTAATGAATACACTGTTTATGACCCTGGGTGACGGGGCATTTGTAATGAATACACTGTTTATGACCCTGGGTGACGGGGCATTTGTAATGAATACACTGTTTATGACCCTGGGTGACGGGGCATTTGTAATGAATACACTGTTTATGACCCTGGGTGACGGGGCATTTGTAATGAATACACTGTTTATGACCCTGGGTGACGGGGCATTTGTAATGAATACACTGTTTATGACCCTGGGTGACGGGGCATTTGTAATGAATACACTGTTTATGACCCTGGGTGACGGGGCATTTGTAATGAATACACTGTTTATGACCCTGGGTGACGGTTATGATGTAGACCCAGTCGGTTGTGATGAAGACCCAGTCGGTTATGATGTAGACCCAGTCGGTTATGATGAAGACCCAGACGGTTATGATGTAGACCCAGTCGGTTATGATGTAGACCCAGTCGGTTGTGATGAAGACCCAGTCGGTTATGATGTAGACCCAGTCGGTTATGATGAAGACCCAGACGGTTATGATGTAGACCCAGTCGGTTATGATGAAGACCCAGATGGTTATGATGTAGACCCAGTCGGTTATGATGTAGACCCAGTCGGTTGTGATGAAGACCCAGTCGGTTATGATGTAGACCCAGTCGGTTATGATGAAGACCCAGACGGTTATGATGTAGACCCAGTTGGTTATGATGTAGACCCAGTCGGTTGTGATGTAGACCCAGTTGGTTATGATGTAGACCCAGTCGGTTGTGATGAAGACCCAGTCGGTTATGATGTAGACCCAGTCGGTTATGATGAAGACCCAGACGGTTATGATGTAGACCCAGTCGGTTATGATGAAGACCCAGACGGTTATGATGTAGACCCAGTCGGTTATGATGTAGACCCAGTCGGTTATGATGTAGACCCAGTCGGTTATGATGTAGACTCAGTCGGTTGTGAAGACATTGATGACCTAACATAATTATAATTATAAGTAATGTTACGCTTGTGTTATTTCACACATAATTATAAGTAATGTTACGCTTGTGTTATTTCACACATAATTATAAGTAATGTTACGCTTTTGTTATTGCACACATCATTATAAATAATGTTATACTTGTGTTATTTCACACATAATTATAAGTAATGTTATGCTTGTGTTATTTCACACATAATTATAAGTAATGTTACGCTTGTGTTATTTCACACATAATTATAAGTAATGTTACGCTTGTGTTATTTCACACCTCATTATAAGTAATGTTACGCTTGTGTTATTTCACACATAATTATAAGTAATGTTACGCTTGTGTTATTTCACACATAATTATAAGTAATGTTACGCTTGTGTTATTGCACACATCATTATAATTAATGTTATACTTGTGTTATTTCACACATAATTATAAGTAATGTTACACTTGTGTTATTTCAGACATTTGTGACCTGCCACAACAAATCAAGTATTAAATGACTCCGGCCTATTCTGCATGTCACCCAAAATAGCTGTTTAGGTCATGTCATAAATTTTGTCATTTAGGCAGAAATGCACACCTTGATATCTCATCTTTCAATGTCCAGATTATTTTCCTCGACATATTATAAAAAAAACTAATCAAATAGTAAATATCTGGTTGCTGTGAGCATTAGTTTTTCACACAAACCAATTTTTAAACTGACTTTTCCTCTCATTATGTCTCTTTTTAAACATTTGCTTACTTTTTAGGAATAAATAAAAAACATACTTAATACATTTCAACAAATGAAGTATCATTTTAAAGTTTACAATAGATCTATGGAATCCAAAATGGTACAAAACTCTGGCCTTGACCTCCCCTTCCCCGTTCCAAACATGGGTACTTATAATGCATGTGCACATTAACGCAAGTGTTGTGATTTATGTCATTGCAGGTTTGTGGTGACTCTGTGAAATTAGTATGGAGGGGTGTGGCATAGTTTCAACCTCCCATTTCCCACCTGTTACCCCCCACTATTTTGAGTGTCTACCTCCCACCAATTTTAGAACCAATCTACCACCTCCCACCCAAACCTCAATATCGATGAGATGATGTTATTCTGATGACCTGTGGCTGTGACCTCAATTCTATGAGATTCGTAAGCATCCATGATTTGTAATTTCCCAGAAACTTAGCACACAATTTTCTGAAAACGAAACTAATTACACTATTGAAAGACCCAGTTTCTATATGTTACTATGGTGGAAGTAATTCTAGCCAGCCGACTATAAAGGCTTAGTAGAGCTGCATCACTCTTTCAGACAATCACAATATCTTGAAGAGCTTTCCCGTACTGTTTGTGGTGTTAAGCTTGTTGTGATTGCTGAGTTATATACCAAGTGGTGTCAACACTTTGTAGACGTTGTCAGCCTCCAAACCCAGCTAACTGCTGGCTATATGAGACATCGGTTGAGCAAACTGGACTAGAAATGGCACATTCAAAAAGTAAGAACAGAGGGTGTTACAGTGTTGATGTGTGAATTTTTATCACTCAAATGCATTCATTAGCATAACTGTTTATTTGGTGTAGCCATAAAACTGGTTTATGGCTGGGTGTGGGCTGAAAAAATAACCTGTTTACTTCTTAACTTAGAAAACTTAATCTTTCTGAGATTATAAGGGCTGTCAATGTTAACATTGTGCAGTCTTTTCTGAATGATGAAAGCATTTTTTCATAGTATGGTGGCCATCTTGAACTTCAAATGACGAGCTTCATTTCAAAACTACTTCACATATATATATGATTTAAATTTGGTATGCTGTCACCTTATACAATCCTAAGATGTACCTACATACGTTCTGTGTTGCTAAGTTTGGTTTCACTGAGGAGGTATATACAAAGAAGTGCCAACATTTTACAAAAGTTGTCAGCCTGCTAAACCAGCTAATTAAACTGGACTAGAAAAAGCATATTCACTCAATTTTTACACACCTACAAGAATGGAGTTCCCAGTTTTGCTCAAACTTGTTAAAAGTAACTGGTTTTGATTATGTATAACTGTAATTATCACATTTTTCACGGTTGTGTCGTGATTTGATCACTTTGTTACCATTATAATCATGTTTTAAACTATGTGGCAGCCTGCATATTCCTGGGCACTCATCACTTTCTAATTTTTAGACCAATGTAATGGTGATCATTGCTGAAAGCTGCTATTTCTATCAATGTTATATAGGCTTAGGTGCGCTCCGGTCAGGTCGAAAAATGAAGCGTAAATCATGCTTCTTCACAGACCTCGCACACAATAAATTTTAGTCATATTTAGTCAAAATAAAGTTTATAATGATAAGGAATGGTAGATCGACCAAACAGTGATAAACACTCGTCCAAACGAAGAAATATGTGCCGACCACATGTGACTGTAACATAAGCCTATGTGTAGCTGTCATCTTTTGGTAATAACTTCACTATTTCACATCAGATCGACTAGTGTTTATCACCAATCGATTCGGCATTAAATTTGGAATCAAATAAATGTTGTTTTGTTAAAATTATATTTAATTTGTTGCCGCACTGACTCTTAAAAGGGGAAACATTTGCGAATTTTACCCGAGTATTGATGCTTAGCACGGCTTCAGTAGCTCACTCGCTACTCGTGCGATTAGTTAAGTTTCTAATATTTTATTCAATGTGTATGCAAGATATTTCGGCATATTATGGTTCCTAACTAATGTAGCAAATAATTTGAGTATTTGTTTAATGTTAAAAATGGATCTCCCATCGCGATAAAATAAACTGATTCACACAACTTTAGCAATGGACGCCAGTACAAGTCGATCTTTGGTGTGAGGGGCGCGCGATGACATTTTGCTAAATATTCTTTGTGCTATTTTTGCAGTTTGTTACCCCACTTTACATGTTTTTATTACTTTATTATTTTGATTTAGATAGATGTTATGGTGATGATGATACTAGCTGTAAAATTTGTAGCAATAACGGCAGTTTTTTATTAGAAAATGATGAGCCTGTGCCCAAGAATATTCAGGCTGCCACATAGTTTAAAACATGACTATGTGTGTTATATTAAAAACGAATAGGGAATTACAAAATATAGTAAATAACAGGAATGTGGGCAAACGGTGCCGCTACGCCCATGTCTGACCGGCGAGAATATGTTGGCATATTGTTGCTATTTAGGCCGACTGTCAAATTGCGTTTACGATCTACGGATAAACATGGGAAATCGTAGTTATTATATAATATCTACTTACTCTACTTTGGAAATAATGTACATATATACGCTACATGTCAAATTAAAGCAAAGATAATATCATATAATAAAGTAGTGTCGGTGGTGGAATGCACGGCGGGCCAAGATCGACAACAACAACTTTGATAAGAACGTATGTTGGTTGTTCCTTTTGTTATGTGACCAAATAATTGTGAAATGTACACTAATATTTTTTTAAACAAATATCCAAATTTACAAAATTACAAAGAAACAGTGTTTGCGTTAAATATGCGATTACAAATAGTTTTAATTTAATATTATTTTTATAAATAAAACCGTTATACTTGTATAAAGTAAGCTATATTTCTTACAGCACTTAGCTCTCTAACTAGAGTACATTAGAAATATCCCATTATTTCTTCATGTAATTACTTTATTATGTTGTAATGTTTGTTCTCGTTTCAGATCCAGAACAGTTTTAGTTTTTAAAATTTTTTCTGACTCAAGGTGATAGGGAAAGGTAGCTCAATGACACTTGTTTTAATGTCCACATATCAAATTTATTTCTCAGGTGTTCATATTTTTATTTGCCTGAGTTACATTTTTCAATTTTGTGCTTGTCTCCTGCCAGGTGCTAACAATACATTTCCTCATTTTGAAAACATGATATCTCGAAAACTATCATTCACATCCATCTCGTATTTTGTGAACTAATTGCATATGTTGTTGTCCTTGGACAGGTGTAATATAATGAGACTCAATGTATCGATTAAAAAGTTATATTAGGTCAAAAATTGCATTTTTTTTTTTTTAAAATGCTTCCCCGATCCTATGTTATAATATTCTGTGCTTCTGTGCCTATAGGGTACACACGATACAAGCTGCGAAGGCTCCACGACTGTGTGGAACGAGACGGGGACACTGACTTCGGTGAACATACCTGCGACATCTTCTACAGGAACAAGCCCCCTGAGTACTTCAAAAAGTGTCGGAAGAACAACAAAACCATGACAGTGTACATGAAAGATGACAACGGTGACCCAAAGTCTGCCATCAACGGTCGCATCAAAAGACTGTTCTTTGCAACAAGTGTTGACCATAGTTAGTTTTTATTTAATATTATTTTATAAATAAAACCATTATATTTACATAAAGTAAGCTATATTTCTTACAGCACTTAGCTCTCTAACTAGAGTACATTAGAAATATCCCATTATTTCTTCATGTAATTACTTTATTATGTTGTAATGGTTGTTCTGGTTTCAGATCCAGAACAGTTTTAGTTTTTACAATTTTGTCTGACTCAAGGTGATAGGGAAAGGTAGCTCAATGACACTTGTTTTAATGTCCACATATCAAATTTATTTTTCAGGTGTTCATATTTTTATTTGCCCGAGTTACATTTTTCAATTTTGTGCTTGTCTCCTGCCAGGTGCTAACTATACATTTCCTCATTTTGAAAACATGATATCTCGAAAACTATCATTCACATCCATCTCGTATTTTGTGAACTAATTGCATATGTTGTTGTCCTTGGACAGGTGTAATATAATGAGACTCAAGGTATCAATTAAAAAGTTATATTAGGTCAAAAATGGCATTTTTTTTTTTTAATGCTTCACCGATCCTATGTTATAATATTCTGTGCTTCTGTGCCTACAGGGTACACACAATACGAGCTGCAAAGGCTCCATGACTTGGCAGTGGACTATGTGGAACGAAACGGGGACACTGACTTCGGTGAACATATCTGCGACATCTTCTACAGGAACAAGCCTCCTGAGTACTTCAAAAAGTGTCGGAAGAACAACACCATGACAGTGTATATGAAAGATGACAACGGTGACCCAAAGTCTGCCATCAACGGTCGCATCAAAGGACTGTTCTTTGCGACAGGTGTTGACCAAGAAACTGGTCAGCCCACAAACTGGTCACATTTTGGATCTAAAAGGGTCAGCATTCCAGCCAAAACTATGCTGAGAAATTCAAATCTATACTTTTATGATTTCTACTGCAAGTGTGACAGCTATGCACACTATGTGACCGTAGTACTGACCAAGCCAGGTTCCAAGACTGACCGCTTCTGTGAGGTGGAGGTTTTCTATACAGAGGATGTCAATCTATCAACCCTCGAGATTCCCATGACGACAGTTCCCACCAGAGGCAGTGGCAGTTCAACACATGGGGGAATGCCAAAGAACCCTGAATGTTCATCATATCTGACATCAGAGCAGGGAGAAAGATCTGATTATTTGAAGGTTTGTCATTTTGTAGCAATAAGTATCGGGTTAAAAAGAGGAAAAATAACGACGGTCTTATGTGTCAGCAGAAGAATGGGGGAGACTATAGTATGGTGCTTTGACAACATTCCTGGTGGTTTCCATGCAGAGGAAGTTCTTTTGAATACGTTCAGTAAATTGCAACCTTTAAAAGTTGGTACCGAGTTGATAATTTATATTAACTATTCTCCATGTGCTGCATACGCAAAAAAGCTGTTAGAATATTTCTCACCATTGGTTCATCGACATATCACTTTGTCTATAAAATTTATGTACCTTTATAAGACTGAGGGGCCCCACTACCACAATGATATAAAGAAAAATAACAGAAAAGGACTAAAAGATCTTAACATGGCTGCTAACATTACGGTATCTATAATTACAACTGACGACTGGTTGGATTTGTTTAACTTTCTACAAGTTGAACGTAATTACATAAGGAAAAATTACATATTCAGTAAAAGGCTGTTTGTTAAGCAAGTTGCGGATAATTTATGTTACTTGGTTCACAAAGACAGGACAACTGAAGAGTTGAAAACTAATTATCGGCAAGTTTTTGGAAACTGGTGCAAGGTTATAATGGAACAGTCTGTTGACACAGCAACTAAACATACTAGGCCAAAATTTGACAAGAAATTCTTGTCACATCATAGATATTCTATATATAGTACTGAACGGGACTTACATAACTTAAACAAATTAGAAGAGAAAAAAAATGATACCAGAACTGGCCGCATCTGTGAGGAGAAACTCATCAGTCTGGACACTGGAAACAATGACTTCCTGTGGCGTTCAAAAAAAAAGAAGAAAGTGCATGTCACCAGTAAGGTCTGGATGGAGGTTTTCTATACAGAGGATGTCGATCTATCAACCCTCGAGATTCCCATGAAGACAGCCTCCATCAGAGGCAGTGGCAGTTCAAAACCTGGGGGAATGCCAAAAAACCCTGAATGTTCATCATATCTGATATCAGAGCAGGGAGAAAGACCTGATTATTTGAAGGTTTGTCATTTTGTAGCAATAAGTAGCAAGTTAAAAAGAGGAAAAATAACGACGGTCTTATGTGTCAGCAGAAGAATGGGGGAGACTACATTATGGAGCTTTGACAACATTCCTCGAGGGTCCCATGCAGAGGAAGTTCTTTTGAATACGTTCAGTAAATTGCAACCATTAGAAGTTGGTACCGAGTTGATAATTTATATTAACAACTCTCCATGTTCTGAGTGCGCAGAAAAGCTGTTAGAATATTTCTCACCATTGGCTCAACGACATATCAATGTTTCTATCAGATGTATCTACCTTTATCAGATTGAGGGGGACTACTGCGATGATATAAAGATAAATAACCAAAAAGGACTAAAAGATCTTAACATGGCAGCTAACATTACGGTATCTATAATTACAACTGACGACTGGTTGGATTTGTTTAACTTTCTACAAGTCGAACATGATTACATAAGGAAAAATTACATATTCAGTATCAGGCTGTTTGTTAAGCAAATTGCGGATAGTTTCTGTTACTTGGTTAACAAAGACAGGACAACTGAAGAGTTGAAAACTGATTATCGGAAAGTTCTTGGCAACTGGTGCAAGGTTATTCACACAGCAACTACATATACTAGGCCAGAATTTGAGAACAAAATCTTGACAGATTATAGATATAATATAGATGGTATTAAACGGGACTTACATAACTTAAACAAATTAAAGGAGACAAAAAATGATACCAGAAGAGTAATGTTTAAGTTGCTCCAGCTAAATATTCCGTATAAAAATAAATTAATGCTCGATGAGACACTACGTAATAAAAGCATTGATCGTCTGGATAAATATACCAACGGAAATATACAGTGTAGGTTTAGGTAAGGATTTTTTTTAGTAACATTGAAATGTCTGGGAGGCATCTTTTTAATAGTTTTGGTGTATTACCATAATTTAAATATGGTATTCTATAATGTGGGCCTTGTTTTTAGAATGTATAGGTAAAATAAATGGGGCAATGTTTAAGACCTCAAATGGCCCACATTTGATTGTATTGTGTTTTTACCTAATAACTCATCCAATTATCTGGTGAGTAATAAATAAATGTCAGAAGGTTATTCTGGCCACATTTCTCCCATATCTGGTGTTGTCTTGTTGCCTTGCATAAATGGGATAATGCTGCACCGGCATGATGCAGCATACGTGTTTTTGTGTCAAGTGATTATTGGCCCAATGGATTATTGTCAAAATGTTTGTGAGACATCTTTTTGAGGTTTTTATGTATTATCTACCACTATTTTAATGTAGTGCTTTATAATGTGGGCCTTTATTTAGAATGTATAGGCTAAGTAAACGGGGCAATGTTTAAGACCTCAAATGGCCCACATTTGTTTGTAAATATTTGCATGTTATAACTCATCCAATAATCTGGTGAGTAATAAATAACTGTCAGAAGGTTATTCTGGCCATATTCTACCATATCTGTTGTTGACTTGTTGCATTGCGTAAATGGGGTTATGCAAATACATTGCATAATAATTTTTACGCGAGGCAATCAAGTCAACATTTAAGTCATGCTAGGTAAACAGGGGACACGGTACCGAAGAGGTCAAGAGTCCAGCATTTGAATAGTAACAGGTTTTCCCGCGCTTTAGCGTATGAATACAGTTAAAAGAAGTCCCGCCGCGCAGGGTATAAAAGGCCAGAGTGGTCCCGGCGGCGGCCATATTCGAATTTATCGGTTGTACGAACTCGTCAGAATTCAGCGTCAATTTTAGTCCACCTCCCTCCCTTCCTACCAGTAATTAATGTGTGATTCCTTGTTCTTGGCATGATTTGTGAATACAGTGTGTGTGATATGGTATATGTACTTTTTCTGTGATGTTTTTCCCTGCTCTATTATACACGAGGTTTTGCCTGAAGGCGTTTCTCCTCCTTATTGATAATACAGTAACAGTGTACGCAGGGTTTTTAGGGCGGTAAATAAAGTAGGATAGATTACACGTGGGGAGAAATGGCCCCACCTCTCTTTAGTATGTTTTAATAAGTAGTAGTTTTAGTTGTCAAAATGTTTGTGAGACATCTTTTTGAGGTTTTTATGTATTATCTACCACTATTTTAATGTAGTGCTTTATAACGTGGGCCTTTATTTAGAATGTATAGGCTAAGTAAACGGGGCAATGTTTAAGACCTCAAATGGCCCACATTTGTTTGTAAATATTTGCATGTTATAACTCATCCAATAATCTGGTGAGTAATAAATAACTGTCAGAAGGTTATTCTGGCCATATTCTACCATATCTGTTGTTGACTTGTTGCATTGCATAAATGGGAGTATGCTGCATCGGCATGATGCAGCATACGTGTTTTTGTGTCAAGTGATTATTGGCCCAATGGATTATTCTAATTATATGCTAATTCACTTTAGCCGTTGGCACAAAGAACCAATCAGCGCATAGTAGTAGCACGCAGTAGTAGCGCGCTAGGAGAAGTCTGCCACTTTGGTTCAAGAGAGCTTACAATTCAGTTGAGAGTTTTGCGTCCCTCCCATCCCTCCTACTTCCCCTCCCATCCTTCCCACTTCCCCTCCCATCCCTCCCACTTCCCCTCCCATCCCTCCTACTTCCCTTCCCATCCCTCCCACTTCCCCTCCCATCTCACCCACTTCCCCTCCCATCCCTCCCACTTCCCCTCCCTCCCACTTCCCCTCCCTCCCACTTCCCCTCCCATCCCTCCCACTTCCCCTCCCATCCTTCCCACTTCCCCTCCCATCCCTCCCACTTCCCCTCCCATCCCTCCCACTTCCCCTCCCATCCCTCCCACTTCAGTAGAGTTTGGCCTTAACAACACATGTGCATCATTATTGGAAGGAGTCATCAGCAGATCTCTTTCCCCATTTTCTTAGTTCAGGTGGACAATGTGTTCACGGGGTTTTGATGTGGAGACAGCTCGGTTCTCTTCCACTGATAATTTTTAAAATGTAGGATAAGGCATAATCGACCCCACTTTTAAGGTTTAACCTCAGTTAGATATAGTGTACTGCGTCAGCGGGTAGTGTTGGTTTTAGATTTGGTGTGGTTGACTGGTGTGCTTGGCTAGTAGTATACTGTGCAGTAGGTCTATGGCGATTTAAGCAGTAATAATTTGATATATGATATCATGTATACCAATACTGCTTGTTTTATGTGCCGAAATGTGGGCTCTGTCAACCTGGAGACTAGTATGGGCTCAGTCACAGGCCTGGCCTTGGGATGTCGAGCCCACATTTCTCTCTTATCACGTTAATAAATAAACGTCATTCATTTGGCCTTTTTTCATCACTATATTGGACTTTGTGTTATTAACTTATTGCTTGCATAAAAATATTTATACACATACAAATACATTATATATATATATATACTACCATCAGTTAAATGTTTCTTAGACCTACTGACAACTGTGTGTTCTCTCTGTGCAGTGAATTAGTATCCTGCTCAGTAAAACCGCTTTTCAATTCCATATAACAATGGAGAATGTACTGTAAAACCATGGTAAACTTTATATAAACACAATCTTTAGAAAATAGTACCGAGCTGGTATTATATTAACAATTCTCTCTCTGCCGACTGTGATGAAAAGCTATTAGAATTTTCTTACAGTTGGCTCGTTGGATACCTGTAGTGCAGCAACGCACTGAACACAGTATGTGCATATTCTGACACTGTTGCATTCACAGTTTATTTAGCCAACGTGTATCCCTATTTCTATGTACAATACGTGAATAACTTTCTGTTTTTATCATCACGAGTCTTTGTTCTTTCACCCAGAATACATGTTAATTGGAGTTGAGTACTGTATGGCTCTGGCTTAACTTCTTGACCAGTGCATCCTGTCGGTACTTTTTAGATCTAATTATCATTGAATGAGGTGACTATTTAAGTTAAGTTATTATGGTTTTTGCTTGTTTGTGGAGCACATGTCACGAGATACACTATGTAATGGAGGGATTATGGAAAACCCGATTCCGTACTTGTAATATATATGAAGGAGAACGCAATGGAATGGATATACCCATCCTACACACAGTTCACTGGACAAGTATTGATGCAAAAAGACAAAGTGAAGGTTTCCCTTGTGTTTGACTAGAGTAGAGGTAAGTAGGTATTCTATGTTAGAATTATTCAATCAAACATTGTGATAGATTAGGTGTTTAAAAATAAGTCAGTGGTAGGCCTGCTTTGACTTGTGAAGCGGGTTCAATTCATGCTCATGTTTTCCTGTTCAAAACACTACTAGTTGTTTCACAAATTAGATCTAAATGAATTCATTACCAAAATGGATACTATTCATTTTGCTTGCGTGCAATAATTAATAAAAAATATAAACTGTCTAGTTATAATTGTGTCAGGCCTATCTGCAACAATATTGTGTGTCAAACTTACTGGTTGCATAGCATAAGCATAATACAGCTAACGTCCATCATGATCACAGCACAAAGAGAGCCATCGAAGCCACACTGTGCAGGCTGCATGGTCTATAAGCAGTTTATGAAGCTTATCAATACTGCCAGCCAAGGTCAATGTGTATTCTGTTTAAGACCACACACAGCAGGTAGGTAGGATTATTTTATAATTTGTGCAAATTGTACAATCTTTCTGCCCAAAGTTTGGAATAGATCATACTGAGTAAACAATAAAATAACACAGTTTTCATAATACACAAGTAGAAATTTTCGATTCACAATCAACGTGCTTCATCAGGAACTGTTCTGTTTCTGGTCTGTCTCTCTATCTTCCATTCTGACACCCTCCCAGTCTATTACACAGTTGTTTCTGTCCAGACCTCCTTAATCCATCGCACACACCTGTCTGTCTCTCTATCTACCACTCTGACACCCTCCCAGTCTATTACACAGTTGTTTCTGTCCAGGCCTCCTTAATCCATCACACACACCTGTCTGTCTGTTTATCTACCACTCTGACACCCTCCCAGTCTATTACACAGTTGTTTCTGTCCAGGCCTCCTTAATCCATCGCACACACCTGTCTGTCTCTCTATCTACCACTCTGACACCCTCCCAGTCTATTACACAGTTGTTTCTGTCCAGGACTCCTTAATCCATCACACACACCCAGACTGTGGGATCCCTAGGGATGCGATTATTGACACTGTTAGTGCAGCCTATTCCAACTACTGATGGTAAATGTACAGAGCAGTGAAATGCCCTCACCCTAACCCCACCATCTTGATCCTGACGCTATTGCTATCAAGCAATATAGAAGAAAACCCTAGACCCAGCACATCCTCTGTGTACCCATGTGGACTCTGTGAACATACAGTAACCTGGAACTGCATGCAACAACTGTGGTGTATGGTATCATGAACCCTGCATCGAACTGAGCTCCAATGACTTTGCAATGCTTGAAAGTTCCAATGTACAGTGGTTATGCCACCAATGTGATAGTATTAACTGTGACACATTCACATTCAGAAGCCGTTCACTGAACTGCTCCAACTACTACAGTCCTCTCTCCGACCCTGACATAACCATTCACTGAACTGCTCCAACTACTACACTCCTCTCACCGACCCTGACATAACCATTCACTGAACTGCTCCAACTACTACACTCCTCTCTCCGACCCTGACATAACCATTCACTGAACTGCTCCAACTACTACACTCCTCTCACCGACCCTGACATAACCATTCACTGAACTGCTCCAACTACTACACTCCTCTCTCCGACCCTGACATAACCATTCACTGAACTGCTCCAACTACTACACTCCTCTCACCGACCCTGACATAACCATTCACTGAACTGCTCCAACTACTACACTCCTCTCTCCGACCCTGACATAACCATTCACTGAACTGCTCCAACTACTACACTCCTCTCTCCGACCCTGACATAACCGTTCACTGAACTGCTCCAACTACTACACTCCTCTCTCCGACCCTGACATAACCGTTCACTGAACTGCTCCAACTACTACACTCCTCTCACCGACCCTGACATAACCGTTCACTGAACTGCTCCAACTACTACACTCCTCTCACCGACCCTGACATAACCGTTCACTGAACTGCTCCAACTACTACACTCCTCTCACCGACCCTGACATAACCGTTCACTGAACTGCTCCAACTACTACACTCCTCTCTCCGACCCTGACATAACCGTTCACTGAACTGCTCCAACTACTACACTCCTCTCTCCGACCCTGACATAACCGTTCACTGAACTGCTCCAACTACTACACTCCTCTCTCCGACCCTGACATAACCGTTCACTGAACTGCTCCAACTACTACACTCCTCTCACCGACCCTGACATAACCGTTCACTGAACTGCTCCAACTACTACACTCCTCTCACCGACCCTGACATAACCGTTCACTGAACTGCTCCAACTACTACACTCCTCTCACCGACCCTGACATAACCGTTCACTGAACTGCTCCAACTACTACACTCCTCTCTCCGACCCTGACATAACCGTTCACTGAACTGCTCCAACTACTACACTCCTCTCTCCGACCCTGACATAACCGTTCACTGAACTGCTCCAACTACTACACTCCTCTCTCCGACCCTGACATAACCGTTCACTGAACTGCTCCAACTACTACACTCCTCTCTCCGACCCTGACATAACCGTTCACTGAACTGCTCCAACTACTACACTCCTCTCACCGACCCTGACATAACAATCGACTCGGTGACTTTGTCACTTAGTCCACAGTGTATTTCAAACATCTATAAGTATTGCTACACTCGTGTTATTTCATTTTCACACATAATTATAAGTAATGTTACGCTTGTGTTATTTCACACATAATTATAAGTAATGTTGTTGTTGGGTTTGCTTATCCATTTCCGGACGTTGCAGCATTGATGGATTGTCTATAGACAGCTCTTTCGTTAGTAATGCTACGCTTGTGTTATTTCAGACATTTGTGACCTGCCACAACAAATCAGGTATTAAGTGACACCGGCCTATTCTGCATGTCACAGAAAATAGCTTTCTCGGTCATGTCATAAATTTTGTCATTTTCTTCTCATCATGTCTCTTTTTAAACATTTGCTTACTTTTTAGCAATAAATAAAAAACATACTTAATACATTTCAACAAATGAAGTATAATTTTAAAGCTTATAATAGATCTATGGAATCCAAAATGGTACAAAACTCTATTCCACATTAATACCCACTTTGCATTGGCCAGTCATATTTATCAATAATGCTATGCTTGTAATATTTCTAACCAGGGGTAGAACTTCAGCATTTATTTTACTGGACAGCAGGACTAGTAAAGACAAAAGTTTACTAGTCCGCCAAAAGGTTTACTAGTCCTGAAAATATCAAAACACAACACAAATTTAAATCGCAACAAATGTGTCAGACCATCATGACCATGGTGGCCGTGTTCAGTGCTTGAATGGGTCGCTCGCACACTGCAGGACATAAAATCCTTCCCCTTTCTGTCATTTGTGACTGTCCTCATCGGAAGACAACAACCTGTCGTCGCGCTCCCAAACCTTCACGTACCCATGCTGTCATTTCTGCTGGTCGTATTGCGTGTCCCGTTCAGGCTTTTCAAGCTTGCGCTTTACTGCAGGTTTCGCAACCCCAGTCAAGTAATGATAGCGTGTAAACGTAGACTACTAAAGCAATGTATATGTAAACCGTATTTGGAAACCGTGCAATTGAAAATGGCCACAAATTGCACTCATTAGCCGTACTCCTCTACCAGATACGCTAAACCAAACAAAACTGTCATTCAGCCCTCTAAGTTAACTTTTTTGTCTAGCAGCCTACATTTTTAGGAGCCAAATTAAAAAGTAGGAGCCAAGTAATTGTGTATGCAATTGTGTTTTTAATCCTAATTAACCACGGACGTCAGTTTGAAATATAAATACATTTAAAACATGTATGAATATGTGGCCGGATATTAACTTTATATAATATAACACGGTACACTGGCAAATCAATAACAGTCATATGTGGAATCCCCTGAAATTACCAATAATTAATAACAAATATACATGTGTGTATAGGGACACTGATTTTCCGTTTCAAAATTCTGTTTCAGGAAAAGACAAATACTGTGTCAAATGACGTATTTTCCATGTCAAATGACGCATTTCCTGTTTAAGGTAAAAAAGAAGCCATTTTCTATTCAGAAAAGTTACATTGTATTTCAAAGTTAACTTTGAGAAATAATAGATTCTGTAAAATATTTTAAATATAAAAAATGTATGACCTATGCCTCTGTATAATATTGATTTATGTGTGGTTAACTTTTCTAACAACATTTATTTGTGCAACATTTGCAACACAGTAACATAATCAATTTAGATAATAAAATAATTCCTGTCAGACAATGACATCAATGACTGGTTGTTTCTAATGCAGCAGTGCTTAATATATAAGTTAACAAATGTAAATTACACAAACAGTCATATCAACAATTATGAATGTTTAAATCATTGATGCTGTTTCACTGACAATTTTGTTCAAATATTATGACGCCATCCAACGGAATTTGCGAGAACTACGAAATGCGGACTATATCACTTTGAGCCAGCGTAACCCAGGCTGTTGTTATTCCTTCGACTTTTGCATTCAAAACCGGAATATGTACACTTACGTGTGTTCTAGCGATGTGACAACTACATTTAATTAGCAACATGTCTTCCGTGCGCTTATCGGACAGCCAGACAACGATCGCGAAACGGTTTACGTTAGCGCCTTCCACTCGCGTCCCCGTTTACGTCGGGGCACGAGGTACCACGGGCGCCATGACACTTCGTAGCAATTAGCCTTGCGCGTTTTAAAATACCGTTGCAGATAGTCATGTTTGTTTCCAAATACCGCCAAGAAAGTCAGTATAGTTTACGGTGTTTCCGAGAAACGACAACACGTGGTTTATGAAACGGCAAATGACAACGCATGATCTGCTATTACAAACTCGTTGCGGTCGCCAGCGGGCGACCGTACATAATCACGTGTCAGTCGCCAAACAGAAAGAACAGCTGCATATGCGACCAATTCAGTCGCAATGTTGAGGGTTGCTGTGATTTCAGAATTTGATGTAAAACAACAGCCAATCAAAAGCACCGTTTCACTGTCGCCTCATTAGGTAAACAATTAGTTTGTCAATGGTACGCAATATGCTGATTTTTACTAGACAGCCGGACTAGTTGGTAGGCTGGTTTACTAGTCCGCCGTAATTTATTCTAGTGTACGGACTAGCGGACTAGTGGGTAGTTCTACCCCTGCTAACCTATGTAAAAGTAATGCTACTCTTGTGTTATTTCAAACATACATGTAAGTAATGCTACAGTCACGTTATTTCAATCATACATTTCTAAATGTTATTATGATTGTGTTGTTTCAAACATACGTGTAAGTAATGCTACAGTCATGTTATTTCAATCATATATTTCTAAATGTTATTATGATTGTGTTATTTCAAACATACGTGTAAGTAATGCTACAGTCATGTTATTTCAATCATATATTTATAAATGTTATTATGATTGTGTTATTTCAAACATACGTGTAAGTAATGCTACAGTCACGTTATTTCAATCATATATTTCTAAATGTTATTATGATTGTGTTATTTCAAACATACGTGTAAGTAATGCTACAGTCATGTTATTTCAATCATATATTTCTAAATGTTATTATGATTGTGTTATTTCAAACATACGTGTAAGTAATGCTACAGTCATGTTATTTCAATCATATATTTCTAAATGTTATTATGATTGTGTTATTTCAAACATACGTGTAAGTAATGCTACAGTCACGTTATTTCAATCATATATTTCTAAATGTTATTATGATTGTGTTATTTCAAACATACGTGTAAGTAATGCTACAGTCACGTTATTTCAATCATATATTTCTAAATGTTATTATGATTGTGTTATTTCAAACATACGTGTAAGTAATGCTACAGTCATGTTATTTCAAACATATATTTCTAAATGTTATTATGATTGTGTTGTTTCAAAAAATATTAACTGAATCCAAAAAAAGAAAACAATTGAAATAAGAAATTTTAATTACCATGCCATCTTGGCTTCATGCATACATTTATATTTTGATGCAGAAACCAATCAGAAAACTTGCATTTTCTTTAGTAGCATGCTATTAATTATTTATATAATTTATAAATATTTATTCTTGATCTTAGTCTATTTTTCTATTCAAAATTTATTTCATACATTACTACTGTTTCATTAATCAATTACCCTGCTGTGTAATTATTAATTAAGATTTACATGCTTTGATTTTTTAAGTGTCACAGATTGTGTCACAGCTATATTTGTCACTGTCTGTTCTCCTGACTTTTATCAAATGTGCTGAATATTACATTATGAAACTTACAAAACAGTCTTCAATTATTTATTTATTCCGTGCTGAGTGACTTCTTTTTCACGGCATATCGACATACACCCATGCAGTTATGCTCCACTACCCCTGAGTAATGGGGAAAAAACAGACTACCCGGTAGCTAGAATAGGCTGTATTTTAGGCCTACCTTAGGGGTGTGGCCTTGACCTCCCCTTCCCTGTTCCAAACATGGGTACTTACAATGCATGTGCACATTAACGCAAGCGCTGTGATTTATGTCATTGCAGGTTTGTGGTGACTCTGTGAAATTAGTATGGAGGGGGTGTGGCATAGTTTAAACCTCCCATTTCCCACCTGTTATCCCCCCACCATTTTGAGAGTCTACCCCCACCAATTTTTAGAACCAATCTACCACCTCCCACCCAAACTTCAATATCGATGAGTTGATGTTATTCTGATGACCTGTGGCTGTGACCTCAATTCATTAATAGCGTTACATCCTGTTTCCTATGAGATTCGTAAGCATCCACGATTTGTAATTTCCCAGAAACTTAGCACACAATTTTCTGAAAAGGAAAGTAATTACACTATCGAAAGACCAAGTTTCTACTGTTACTGCAGTGGAGGTAATTCTAGCCAGCAGACTATAAAGGCTTAGTACAGCTGCGTCACTGTTTCAGTCGATCACAATATCTTGAAGAGCTTTCCCGTACTGTTTGTGGTGTTAAGTTTGTTGTGATTGTTGAGTTATATACCAAGTGGTGTCAACACTTTGTAGACGTTGTCAGCCTCCAAACCCACCTAGCTGTGGGATATATGAGACATCGGTTGAGCAAACTGGACTAGAAATGGCACATTCAGAAGGTAAGAACAGAGGGTGTTACAGTGTTGATGTATGAAGCATCTGCATTTTTTTATCACTCAAATGCATTCATTAGCATAATTGTTTATCTGGTGTAGCCATAAAACCGGTTTATGGCTGGGTGTGGGCTGAACAAATATAAAGGCTGTCAAAGTTAATATTGTGCAGTCTTTTCCGAATGATGAAAGCATTTTTTCATAGTATGGTGGCCATCTTGAACTTCATTTCAAAACTATTTAACATATATATATATATATATATATATATATATATGACTTAAATTTGGTATGCTGTCACCTTATACAATCCTAAGATGTACCTACATACATTCTGTTTTGCTAAGTTTGGTTTCACTGAGGAGGTATATATAAAGAAGTGCCAACATTTTACAAAAGTTGTCAGACTATTAAACCAGCTAATTAAACTAGACTAGAAAAAAGCACATTCAATCAATTTGTACACACCTACAAGAATGGAGTTCCCATTTTTGCTCAAACTTGTTAACAGTTTTTTTCTCACTTTCTTCATAGAAAATGGATGTGTTGGCCTACATTGAATGGCTTATTTTGTGAAAACAAAAAAACCGCAGTACAGACATTGAAAAGGAGTCTCTTCACTGTGTCTGTGAGACATTTTAAGCTATTCTGTTGACAAATAACAAAATGAGACTCGTTTGATAACTCGTTTTGATGATGTATAATTGTAATTTTTTCACGTAGGTTGTGTCGTGATTTGATCACTTTGTTACCATTATAATCATGTTTTTAACTATGTGGCAGCCTGCATATTCTTGGGCGCTCATCACTTTCTAATATAAAACTGCCTTTATTGCTACAATTTTAACAGCTGGTATCATCTTCACCATAACATCTACTATCTAAATCAAAATAATATGTAAAGACAAATATGTAAGCTTGACAAGTATTAATAATAGAAAATGAAATTTTTAATGTCCACTATTTAGAATTTTAAATTAGGGGACTTTTTAATACAGATGGAAGGCATACATAAGAAACAGCTGTTTTAAACTGACAACGTTACGCAATAATAAGAAATGTGAAAATCTTGTAGTCAAAACATTTGAAATATAATATTTTATTTATTAAGACAGCAGAGGATAGATACATCTATATAATTATTAATATGTTAGGGGGCAGTATGGTTGTAACTACTGCTAGTGGTTATATCTACTCCTGTATCTATTGTCTATGTTTATTTGCTACCTTGGATCATTGTATTGTACTTGGTGACAGCAGAAATGAAGTGGTCAGTGAGAACAGGTTTTAGACCAATGTAATGGTGGTCATTGTATTGTAGTTGGTGACAGCAGAAATGAAGTGGTCAGTGAGAACAGGTTTTAGACCAATGTAATGGTGGTCATTGTATTGTACTTGGTGACAGCAGAAATGAAGTGGTCAGTGAGAACAGGTTTTAGACCAATGTAATGGTGGTCATTGTATTGTACTTGGTGACAGCAGAAATAAAGTGGTCAGTGAGAACAGGTTTTAGACCAATGTAATGGTGGTCATTGTATTGTACTTGGTGACAGCAGAAATGAAGTGGTCAGTGAGAACAGGTTTTAGACCAATGTAATGGTGGTCATTGTTTCTATCAATGTTATATAGGCTTAGGCAAGGATTTAAAAGTGAAATTGACCTATTTCAATTTGTACTCCAGCCCTTGCGATTACATGTATTGAAATAAATTTGCACCACTAAAAACTTCAATATGTTGTCTGTTCATACGTAACATTTTGTTATGATAACTAAAAAACTATGAATTCGGTAGGCTTTCAAAACAACCCATGAATCAACTATCTACAGGCCGTGGCGACATGCTGCCTGTACTAAGACACTATGTTGTTACGCTGGCGTTGAGTGTAAATGTGCGCTCCGGTCAGGTCGAAAAATGAAGCGTAAATCATGCTTCTTTACAGACCTCGCACACAATAAATTTTAGTTATATTTAGTCAGAATAAAGTTTATATTGCTAAGGAATGGTAGATCGACCGAACAGTGATAAACACTCGTCCGAACAAAGAAATATGTGCCGGCCACATGTGACTAACATAAGCCTATGTGTAGCTGTCATCTTTTGGTAATAACTTCACTATTTCACATCAGATCAACTAGTGTTTATCACCAATCGATTCGGCATTAAATTTGGAATCAAATAAATGTTGATTTGTTAAAATTATATTTAGTTTGTTGACGCGCCGACACTTAAAAGGTGAAACATTGCAAATTTTATCTGAGTATCGACGCTTAGCACGGCTTCAGTAGCTCACTCGCAACTCGTGCCATTAGTTAAGTTTGTAATATTTTATTCAATGTGTATGCAAGATATTTCAGCATATTATGGTTCCTAACTAATGTAGCAAATAATCTGAGTATTTGTTTAACGTTAAAAATATATCTCCCATCGCGATAAAATAGAGTGATTCACACAACTTTAGCAATGGATGCTAGTAAAAGTCGATCTTTGGTGTGAGGGGCGCGTGATGCCCGTCGTTAACTGACATTTTGCTAAACGTTCTTTGTGCTATTTTTGCTGTTTGTTATCCCACTTTACATGTTTTTATTACTTTATTATTTTGATTTAGATAGATGTTATGGTGATGATACTAGCTGTAAAAATGGGCCCAGTGGCCCTGAAGTCCTTTGGACTAATACGTCTATATGTGATCCCGGCTGACCAAATGAGTGATAAATTGCAAAAATTGTAACATTGTATTCTTACATTCTTGTAAAGGTTGGGTAGGGTGCTTTTACATGGTTTCAAAAATTATGACTGCTACAAAAATCGGTGAAGTTATGGAGCATTGAACATGGTAGGGGTCAAAAGTGAAAATGAAGAAAACGGCTGTTTAAGTTTTACATTACATATGCAAATGGATTGCATGGAAATATTACATGCATGACATACAAATGTGGCACACAGTATGTATGTTATGTTGCAACGATACACTGGAAGTATGAATGTGCTGCTACAAAAAATTTATCAAGTTGTGCCAGATTATGTCTTTATGTGTAAAACTAAGAGGACAGATTATTTGAGAGCAAAAGGTAGACTCACTGTTTGACACAGTTTAAAACCTACAGGGAACTGTCCAGCTTAACTAGTGGCTTAATGCTGTCTGTTGACACAAGCTTGTCTGCTCTGGCTGTGTGTGACCAATTAAATATTAGTCAAGGCCTCAATGATACAAAGCAGAGTGGACAGTGAGGCAAGCCTCTGCCAGTGTCCAATTACAGATTAGTCAGGCAGCCACAGTGAGTGAGGTGTGACAGATTTTCAGTGAAAGGGATTAGTTGAACAAAAAGACTGTTAGCATGATAGATCATCTGCTGCAGCAGACAGTTTAGTTAGCAAATTTAGCATTTTAGGGGACCTTTGGTGCCCTTAGAATGATTCAATCAAATACAGATTTCTTGTGTACAGTTGCACTGCGACATGAAATGTCTATACAAAATTAGAGAAAAAGTTAATGAAGAGTTTTTAAAAAAATAGGCAAAATGTGAAAATTTACCAGTTTTGGGGTCTTTTTTTGGGAGTCATTAGGTGCCCTTAGAATGATTCAATCAAATACAGATTTCTTGTATATAATGGCAGCACCCTAAGATACATCTATGCAAAATTAGAAAAAAAGTTGAACAGTTTTTGAAAAAATAGGCTAAATGTTACATTTTTACAAGTTTTGGGGTCCTTGGAGGCCCTAGGGAGCCCTTAAAATGATTCAATCAAATACAGATTTCTCGTGCATAGTGGCAGTGCCCCAAGATATGTCTATGCAAAATTAGAGAAAAAGTTGCTGAATGGTTTCTGAGATACGGCAGCTAACGGCGGACGCAGAGTGATGGCAATAGTCCCTTGGACCTTCGGCCAAAGGACTAAAAATTGTAGCAATAAGGGCAGTTTTATATTAGAAAATGATGAGCCAGTGCCCAAGAATACGCAGGCTGCCACATAGTTTAAAACATGACTACGTGTGTTATGTTAAAAACGATTAGGGAATTACAAAATATAGTAAATAACAGGAATGTCGGCAAACGGCGCTGCTATGCCCATGTCCGACCGGCGAGAATATGTTGGCGTATCGTTGCTATTTAGGCCGACTTTTAAATTGCGTTTACGATCTACGGATACACATGGGAAATCATAGTTATTATATAATATCTACTTACTCTACTTTGGAAATAATGTACATATACGCTACATGTCAAATTAAAGCAAAGATAATATCATATAATAAAGTAGTGTCGATGGTGGAATGCACGGCGAGCCAAGATCGACAACAACAACTTTGATAAGAACGTATGTTGGTTGTTCCTTTTGTTATGTGACCAAATAATTGTGAAATGTACACTAGTATTTGTTTAAACAAATATCAAAATTTACAAAATTACAAAGAAACAGTGTTTGCGTTAAATATGCGATTACAGATAGTTTTAATTTAATATTATTTTATCAATAAAACCGTTATACTTGTATAAAGTAAGCTATATTTCTTACAGAACTTAACTCTCTAACTAAAGTAAATTATAAATATCCCATTATTTCTTCATGTAATTACTTTATTATGTTGTAATGGTTGTTCTGGTTTCAGGTCCAGAACAGTTTTAGTTTTTTTTTAATGTCCTGACCCAAGGTGATCAGGGAAAGGTAGCTCAATGAAACTTGTTTTAATATCCACATATCAAATTTATTTTTCAGGTGTTCATGTTTTTATTTGCCCGAGTTACATTTTTAAATTTTGTGCTTGTCTCCTGCCAGGTGCTAACAATATATTTCCTCATTTTTAAAACATGATATCTCAAAAACTATCATTCACATCCATCTCATATTTTGTGTACTAATTGCATGTATTGTTGTCCTTGGACAGGTGTCATACAATGAAATTCAAGGTAATAATTAAAACGTTGTATTAGGTGAAAAATTGCATTTTTATAACAAAATGCTTGCCCGATCCTATGTTATAATATTCTGTGCTTCTGTGCCTACAGGGTACACACAAGACGAGCTGGGAAGGCTCCACGACTTGGCGGTAAAACACGTGAAACGCAAAGGTGGCAATGACTTTGGCAAATATACCTGCGACATCTTCTACAGGAACAAGCCCCCTGAGTACTTCAAAAAGTGTCGGAAGAACAACAAAACCATGACAGTGTACATGAAAGACAACAATGGTGACCCAAAGTCTGTCATCAACGGTCACATCAAAGGACTGTTCTTTGCGACAGGTGTTGACAAAGAAACTGGTAAGCCCACAGACTGATCACATTTTGGATCTAAGAGGGTCAGCATTCCAGCCAAAACTATGCTGAGAAATTAAAATCTCTACTTTGCTGATTTCTACTGCAAGTGTGACAGCCATGCACACTATGTGACCGTGGTACTGACCAAGCCAAGTTCCAAGACTGACCGCTTCTGTGAGGAGAAACTCATCAGTCTGGACATTGGAGACAACGACTTCCTGTGGCGTTCAAAAAAGAAGAACGTGCATGTCACCAGTAAGGTCTGGGTGGAGGTTTTCTATACAGAGGATGTCAATCTATCAACCCTCGAGATTCCCATGACGACAGTCCCCACCAGAGGCAATGGCAGTTCAACACCTGGGGGAATAACAAAGGACCTTGAATGTTCAGTGTGTAACCTGCCTGATGAAAGTGATGAAGACACCGAAAGTGACTCTGAATGTGATGAAGACATTGATGACCTAACAGAACAATTTGGGGGTGACTGGAATGACTAAGGGTTTCATTCACTCAAATACTAATACATGTAAATGTATGCACATTTCACATAGTGAGTGGTTGGTCTGACAAACCAACAGGACCTGTCAGTTTATAAAGAATGATGCCGCTATGTGTAACCAGTTAACCTCTAGTTCTACAGTGCCCCATGTACAGGAGTTAAACCTGATGTCTCAGTCTTGAAACTGTTACCTGTGGTATGAATTGTTACCGTTGTGTGGCTTGTGCAGGAGACAAGTTGGATGTGATGTTCACTGATTGATAACACCATGTCTATTAGTTATATCTCAGCCATAACCAGCACAGCAATCTCTATAATGTTACACAAGCTACAAAACATATCGTTTTATTACAAATAGTCACCACATGTGTTTAAATTTTAATAAATAATGCTGCAGTTTGTGTTATTGCAAACATCATTTAAACCTAATATCAACAACAGGGTGTTCAGTGACTGTCCTCTTAGGGTAAAACACCCCTTTAAAGTCCCTGTGGTAGACCAGTACACTGTACCTGACAAGTGGGGGACTGAGAAAGCTGATTCACAATTAACCAATATTAATGATGTAAAAGGAACAGTTTATAAAATTAGAAACACAGACTTGTGTCATTTTGTGCTTCACATGAATGTTTGTTTCTTGATGCAGTTCGCTGCATAAAACCACCAGAAAGTGTTCCTTCAGTATATTACTAATAAATCATAATATATAGTAATAATTATTATACATTTTGTCTTGATCTTATATTTCATATATACACATTTACGTCCTCAATAATTAACTATGTAAGCTGCTTTGAGTTTGTTAATGACATTGCCATGCACCCTATATGTATTATTACAACTGTATTATGATTACTATTATTATGTTTGTAGAAAAGTTGGAAGTCTCAACAGTTTCTTCTGGTAAACAAGTAGATTTGTCTGCACACAAATAAAATTGTGGTTAACATTTCAATCAGACAAATAGAAACTTCCTGTTAATTCTGTACATTACATGTTTTATAAGATGTTGTCTAGCTTTGGAGAACAAAACAGTTTGATAACAGTGAGTGAAAATGTGACGTTATAATGCAGTTGGTTCACTTAGTGTCACACCATTGACACACACAAAGCTGTGCCAGATGTAATAGTGTCACAAGTGCTGTGTTTCCATGACTTCCAGGGGTAGAACTTCAGCATTTATTTTACTGGACAGCAGGACTAGTAAAGACAAAAGTTTACTAGTCCGCCAAAAGGTTTACTAGTCCTGAAAATATCAAAACACAACACAAATTTAAATCGCAACAAATGTGTCAGACCATCATGACCATGGTGGCCGTGTTCAGTGCTTGAATGGGTCGCTCGCACACTGCAGGACATCAAATCCTTCCCCTTTCTGTCATTTGTGACTGTCCTCATCGGAAGACAACAACCTGTGGTCGCGCTCCCAAACCTTCAAGTACCCATGCTGTCATTTCTGCTGGTCGTATTGCGTGTCCCGTTCAGGCTTTTCAAGCTTGCGCTTTACTGCAGGTTTCGCAACCCAAGTCAAGTAATGATAGTGTGTAAACGTAGACTACTAAAGCAATGTATATGTAAACCGTATTTGGAAACCGTGCAATTGAAAATGGCCACAAATTGCACTCATTAGCCGTACTCCTCTACCAGATACGCTAAACCAAACAAAACTGTCATTCAGCCCTCTAAGTTAACTTTTTTGTCTAGCAGCCTACATTTTTAGGAGCCAAATTAAAAAGTAGGAGCCAAGTAAGTGTGTATGCAATTGTGTTTTTAATCCTAATTAACCACGGACGTCAGTTTGAAATATAAATACATTTAAAACATGTATGAATATGTGGCCGGATATTAACTTTATATAATATAACACGGTACACTGGCAAATCAATAACAGTCATATGTGGAATCCCCTGAAATTACCAATAATTAATAATGAATAAATGAATGAATGAATGAATGAATGAATGAATGAATGAATGAACGTTTATTCAGAACATTGATAACAATATATACAAGACACGACAACCAAACAAGTTTAACTATAATACAAGTGAGAATATACAATGTTTGAAGGGGGTAAATACGAAGTCATTGACTTTTGTGTAAATTTACCCCTGACATGTATTTATATATTATTATACACATGTATGTATACACACATATACACACATATATACATACATATATTCACATACATACATACATGTATTTTGATACATCAATATTACATTATTCGAATTTGCTGTTCATCTAACCATCTAGCTACAATAATTGAAAACATGCAATGGAATATGTGCATATTCAAAATTTAAAGTATGCCATAAGTACACATCTTTACACATATTGTAATTTCCTCAATGGCATGATTATATTTGTGTTTGATTTTATTTAGGTTTCCACAACCAGATATTTCTCAAATAAAAGGTTCTTGCATTTACGCTTAAATTCAGTAATAGTATTAGTAGTTTTTAAATTATCACATAGAGCATTCCATAGTTGCACTCCCTTTACATAAAGAGACATTGATCGCATGGTAGAACAGACTCTCTGTCGTTCTAGGTCATGATTAGCTCGCATTGAGTATGCTATTTCCCGTCTAGTAAACAAACACTGAATATTTGATGGCAAACAGCTGTAGTAAGCTTTGTACATAAATAATTATGTTTTCAGTTCTATGATATCTGGAAATTTTAGAACATGTAATTGTTGGAAAAGTGAGTTTGTATGATCCAACCATCTTGCACCAAATATAATGCGGATTACTCTTTTTTTTGTAATAAGAAAACACAGTTAGTATTTGTTGGGTACGTGTTTCCCCATATCTCTGCACAATAATTTAAATACGGCAAAAAGAGAGAACTGTATAGAATACGTCTACTATTTCTATCAAGTAGATGACTGCATCTATGCATTATAGCTGTACTTTTTTAAAGCTTTGATTGTACGTATTTTATATGAGCTTTCCAATTTAGTAGATCATCAATAAACACACCCAAAAACTTGGTGACCCTTACTCTTTCGATATTAACATTTTGTATTTTGATATTAATTTCTTTGTTTAACATACGATTTCCAAATAACATATAATTGGTTTTAGATATGTTCAGAGTTAATTTATTTACTGCAAACCATGTATACATTTGGTCCAGAACGTTACATACAGTTTCGTTTAGTTTATTGATGTTACTATTTGCATAAAATATATTAGTATCGTCTGCAAAGAGAATGTATTTAACAAGATTAGATATGTTACACATATCATTAACGTATAGAATGAATAGTTTGGGGCCCAGGATCGAACCCTGTGGGACACCACATGATATATTGCGCACAGTAGAATTACATTTGTCAATGGACACAAATTGTTTTCTGTTTTCTAGATAACTATTTAACCAGTTAAATGCCCCTCCACGGATACCAAGAAATTCAATTTTTTTACATAACAGTTTGTGATTGACAGTGTCAAATGCCTTTTTTAAATCGATAAAAACACCAATAGCATATTTTTTTGCATCCAATGATTGGGTTATTGCATCAACAAGATCTATTAGTGCGTGACATGTTGACATATTTTGTTGAAATCCATATTGGCTTGGGTTTATTAGTTTGTGTTTGGTAATAAAGCTATCTAAACGAGAACTGAACAATTTTTCTAATATTTTTGAGAATTGTGGTAATAGTGAAATAGGCCTATAATTAGTGCACATATACTTATCCCCAGACTTAAAGAGTGGGATAACCTTTGCTATTTTCATTTTCTCCGGGAATACTCCAGAAGTGAAAGATAGATTACAAATATAAGTGATAGGTTTTGCAATGGAGTTAATAACTTCTTTGACCAAATGCATACTTATGTCTTCGCAATCTGTGGATGTTTTACTTTCCCAATTGTTCACAGCTCGGATAACTTCATCTTCATTAACTGGAGTTAGAAATAAATTGTTACTGTTTCTGTTTTCTAGGTAGTCATAAATAGAAACATTTGTTGGTGCCGTTATATCCTTTGACAGCTCCGGACCGATATTAGTAAAATAATTGTTAAACATGTTCGCTATATCTTCCTTATTACTAATGGTTATGCCATCATTAACAAACTGATCTGGGTAGTGATTTCCTAAGCGAGGTGTTCCCATTACAGTTTTAAGTACTTTCCAGGTGCCAGCAATGTCATTTTTCTTCTGTGCGAGTAAACTGCTATAATATTGTTTCTTAGTGGATCTGAGAATACCTGTTAATTTATTTTTGTATGATTTATATCTAGTTTCCGAGATAATTGATCTGGATGACAGAAATGCTTTATACAAATGATTTTTCTTGATACATGCGTTTCTGAGTCCTTTGGTAAACCACGGTTTTTTAAAACTAATTGTTAATACTTTAGGTCGTACAGTTGACACAGGACAATGTTTGTTGTACATCTGTGTAAAATCATGAAGAAAGTTGTCATATGCTATATTTGCATTTTCACTACCGATAACAGTATGCCAAGAATTTTGCATTAAGTTACACTTCAATGCATTGATGTTTTCTTCGCTAAGATGACGAATACACTTGTTAGAATGTTCGTTCACGTTACGTTTTACAGTACAATGGCACAGAGCAAATACAGGAAGATGATCACTGATATCATTTACTAATAGACCACTATCAATCTTGCACTCAAGTTCAGAAGTAAAAATGTTGTCTATAAGGGTTGCAGAGGTAGTAGTAATTCTGCTAGGTCTATTAATTAAAGGGTATAGACCAAGACTGTACATAAGATCTACAAATAGCTTGGTTCCACTATGACTATCACATTTAAACAAATCTATATTGAAATCACCACATACATATATGGTTTTGGTGCAAAGTATACGACTAAACAATTGTTCAATATTGTCATTAAATGAAACCATATTAGACCCAGGGCACCTATATACACAACTGACCAGTGCAGTTTTGTGTCGGTTAATTTCACATTCAACAGTAACACATTCTAGTACGTTATCAACTATTAATGACTTTTTTTCGCATAATCGCCCATTTAGCTTCTTATTAACATAAATCACCACACCTCCACCTTTTCTGTTGTCTCTAACAACATGAAAAGCATCATAATCATTAAACGTATATAAAGGAGATGAGTCCTTTCTCAGCCACGTTTCGCTTATTGCTATAATATCAAACTTTACATTAAGTGATTTGAGAAGATCTTGTATATCGCTGAAGCTAGTACTCAGACTTCTAGCATTAAAATGTACCAAAGACAGACCACCATCATAATTTCTGTTTATCTCATTATTGAATTGTTGTTCTGTATAATATTTACAAGATGTTGATATGTTGTTGTAATAATAATTTTCAGGATCGACATCCTTCTCAAAATGACACCTGCTGTGTTCAGTATATTTGTAGGTTTCAAATATGTTATCCATGTCATCACAATTTGAGAGTGAGTAATTTTCTTTCACGGTGTTAGCCATGTAAATGGTAGATAGTAAGTATTAAATGAAATAGAAACAGCAAAGCAATGTTTGCCATAATAAAGTAATATACAGTTTTGACCATTGCTATCAATAAGAACAAACACACAGTGTACAACTGTAATACAGTGGATGGACAACATCAACAAAACAGCCGGGTCGTAGAGTTAATTTCGGTGGAATCAGACACCAAAGACAGAGTCACGCAGTGTGCAAAACTAGTATAGAAGTTGCACAACAACAACAAAAACAACATAGTGGTAGACGTAAAGTTCATTTCGCCGGTGGAGTCAGACATCAAAGTCGCGGAAATCGTCCATGCACTTAACGAGTCGAATCTTGGCACTGTCCGCAGGACCGTTCGCTTTCACGAAGATCTTGCAATTTCTCGTCCACGTTGACTGGATTTTGCCTTGCTTTCTCAGTAGCCGGGCGGTTTTCGCGAGGTTCGCTTGCTTTGCCGTCAAATGTTCGTTTACATAAACGTTGGTGCCGCGTAGTTTCTTGCCCCATTTCAGAACATTCACTTTAGCTTTCCTGTTGGAGAAGCGTACGATAATACGTGGCGGTGCGGTGGTTCGGTGTTGACTCGTGTTCGTCGATGCAGATCTGTTGCCCGCACTGAGAGTGTGACACGCAGAAATGTCTTTTTTGTCGATGTCAATACCCTTCGAACTGAAGAACTTTACGATTTTCTCTTCCAATGTCGCCAGTTCTTCTTGCGGTGCTTCTGCGTCGGTGTTTGCGTTACTCGCTGTTGCCGTTGCTCTAGCGTACGTTTGGTGTTTGGTGGCGAGTCCAGTGATAATGATGTCATCAATTCTGGAGTATTGTTCAAGGTCTTCAATTCTCGACTCTAGTAAGCCGATTTTCTTGTCTTTTTCGTCGTTGGCACGCTGTAACAGTTTTACTGTTGTCAGCAGTGCTGCCAGTTCCTTTTGGAATGTCGAAATACCAGCAATGTCATGTTTGATGTCAGCGAGTTGTTGTTTAATTTCAGCAATATCGGTGGTATGCTCAGGTGTGCTCTGTTTTCTGTTTTTAGACATCGTGATGTGCAGAGTGCGTAGGTGCAAGGATGATCGCGTGCAGCATGTGTGGTCGGTCTTGGCGAGGGTGAATAGCTGTCGATGTGTTGTCAAGTGTTTGTTTACATCCGGGTTGGCGGAGAGGGCGGGAAATACGATTTGATATGAGACAGACTCAGATGCACATTTTTACCTTGTCGACTGCGCCATTCGATTTGCAAGGTCAACCGTCAAGTTCCCCTTGTCGGGTTTCGTCTACGTGCCGAGTGATCGTTAGGAAGCCTCCCAGTAAAATCGCAAGAACCGACACATTATGCGGACGACCAAAATCAACAGTATAACAAGTAACGCCACCTGGTGATCATATACATGTGTGTATATGGACACTGATTTTCCGTTTCAAAATTCTGTTTCAGGAAAAGACAAATACTGTGTCAAATGACGCATTTTCCATGTCAAATGACGCATTTCCTGTTTAAGGTAAAAAAGAAGCCATTTTCTATTCAGAAAAGTTACATTGTATTTCAAAGTTAACTTTGAGAAATAATAGATTCTGTCAAATATTTTAAATATTAAAAATTTATGACCTATGCCTCTGTATAATACTGATTTATGTGTGGTTAACTTTTCTAACAACATTTATTTGTGCAACATTTGCAACACAGTAACATAATCAATTTAGATAATAAAATAATTCCTGTCAGACAGTGACATCAATGACTGGTTGTTTCTAATGCAGCAGTGCTTAATATATAAGTTAACAAATGTAAATTACACAAACAGTCATATCAATAATTATGAATGTTTAAATCATTGATGCTGTTTCACTGACAATTTTGTTCAAATATTATGACGCCATCCAACGGAATTTGCGAGAACTACGAAATGCGGACTATATCACTTTGAGCCAGCGTAACCCAGGCTGTTGTTATTCCTTCGACTTTTGCATTCAAAACCGGAATATGTACACTTACGTGTGTTCTAGCGATGTGACAACTACATTTAATTAGCAACATGTCTTCCGTGCGCTTATCGGACAGCCAGACAACGATCGCGAAACGGTTTACGTTAGCGCCTTCCACTCGCGTCCCCGTTTACGTCGGGGCACGAGGTACCACGGGCGCCATGACACTTCGTAGCAATTAGCCTTGCGCGTTTTAAAATACCGTTGCAGATAGTCATGTTTGTTTCAAAATACCGCCAAGAAAGTCAGTATAGTTTACGGTGTTTCCGAGAAACGACAACACGTGGTTTATGAAACGGCAAATGACAACGCATGATCTGCTATTACAAACTCGTCGCGGTCGCCAGCGGGCGACCGTACATAATCACGTGTCAGTCGCCAAACAGAAAGAACAGCTGCATATGCGACCAATTCAGTCGCAATTTTGAGGGTTGCTGTGATTTCAGAATTTAATGTAAAACAACAGCCAATCAAAAGCACCGTTTCACTGTCGCCTCATTAGGTAAACAATTAGTTTGTCAATGGTACGCAATATGCTGATTTTTACTAGACAGCCGGACTAGTTGGTAGGCTGGTTTACTAGTCCGCCGTAATTTATTCTAGTGTACGGACTAGCGGACTAGTGGGTAGTTCTACCCCTGACTTCCATGTAATGTGCTGAACATTAAAACAAGGTGAAACTTATATAAATGCTATTATTTATGACTATTTATTTATGAATTAAGACTGAATTTGCATACCAGATTATTACTCACAAATATTGCTGAACTCAAGTTACATCTTGTATGGCAACTACCGTATTCATTCTTTTTAGCGTACATGCCCTAATTAGTGTACAACTGAGTATCAACAACCAAGAAACCGGATCTTCTATCCATTCAAGGAATATGGTTTCATCTTTATAATATTACGTGACGATCCTGATAATCTTTGTTATAAATTGGATTGCCTGTCACAAGTGGCAAAAGGCCATGAACTGTGTATTACAAAAACTGCCACAGCTGAACAAATACTATTGAGCAATCAGCCTTTATGGCATGCTTCCAATAGATTAGTCACCACTCCAAACAATGTTTATTAGAAACTCTATCAGCACAGAAATATACAAAACGAAACTAAAAGTACATTGGGAAGCACACATTTTCAGAAATTTCAAACGTCTGCCTCTGAAAACAAACCTGTATGGAATGTGGTAGAAATGAGACAGTAGGTGGACCAGCTGGGCTAGAGATACACAATGTCTGCGTGCCTACTGATGTTGAAACTATGGACATCGGTTATTCTATGTGAATGCATAATTCCTGAATTTGTGGCACCCATCTCTTAAATTTTTGAATGAATAAGCTTCGTAAAAGCCTTTGGTCAGATAAGGAAGAATCCAAAATTGGACTGTTCTAGCTCCAGTAATTTTCGGGCTACGGCAGTTTGACATTTGGGACTTACACATTTTGTGAAGGCTTCTTATAAATACGTTAACATACATTGAACTAATCAACCTATGTCAATGGAGTTTTATGGAATGTTTCCCTATAATGATAACACAAATGTAATTACAACATAACCGCAGTTTATTGTTAATGTTCAAGCAAGGTAATTGGAGTGACTTTGCCTTTATCAATGTTTAGTTTTATATCATTGTGTATTTTAAAAGACTAAGCGAAATGAACTTTTTTATTCCCAATCTCAATGAAATATAACGTAAAAAATAGTGTCCTGATTTTTCAACTAATTTGATAACCCCCTTAGTTACCCTTTCCAAGGCCCCTTTTGGTCTGTAATTTTCTTCAGTTTGCTGTGACACCTAGTGGTCATTGTGACATCACTGCAGGTAGCACCACTAGGATTTAGCAAGTCGCATCTATGTGGGTTGCTTTTTCAGGCCGTACCTAAAATTGCAATCGCGGAATTTAACATTTTGTTATCACCGTAAAGATAATAATCTTACTTACAAATGTGTAACTGAATGCATGCAGGAATTTTTTTTTTTTTTAATTACTGCCATTTGAAAATTGCGAATGCTCAAAATTGCAATCGGAATTAATATGTTTTGATATCACATATCATATTTTAGTTTTTGAGTTACAGGTGTGTATTGCCGTTTGAACATCGCAAATACTTATTCTTGCAATGTATACATTTTTTGTATGGTGATTGCTAAAAAATGTTCTAGTATTTTGGCTGAGGTTGGAAATATGTCTATGACTGTTTAGGTATAATTTAGACAGAGAAGTCTTCTTAAGAACTGGGTTGGCATAGGCTTTGTTTGAAATCAACAGAAAAAAGCCAGAGCATAGTGATGCGTTGGTAATATTTGTTATAGGTTTGAGAAATATGTAAAGACATGCTTTTAACAGTATGGTTGGGAATGGATATATATTTATATATATATCTTTAAGCCGTGTCAACATGTGGCCAGTTCGTTGACATCTCCTCCGTTATCCGAGATCTCGGATTCGTCATTGACACTGATCTATCGATGGTGTCACAAGTAGCAAAAGTATGTCGCAAAGCCTATTATCACCTGTCACAAATTGCAAAGATACGAGATTCTGTTACCACCAGTGCATGTAAGAGTCTGGTCCACAGACTGGTGACATCGTGACTTGACTACGGTAATGCAATGTTTTTTGGAATAAACGATCGTCACCTGCACCATCTGGAAATGGTTCAGCGGTCTGCGGCTCGAATTGTTATGCAGATTCGGCAGGGCGATCGGCAGTCCATGACGACAATACTGCGGAAATTACACTGGTTCCCTGTTAGGAGGCGTATTGAGTTTAACATACTTGTTCTTGTGCACAGGGCATTATACGATGGTACGCCTGAGCACCTTGCGGCACTATTACACCAATATACACCACGTCGTTCCCTACGCTCTGCAAGCGGGTTACTCTTGCAAGTTCCTAGAGTGAACTTAGAACATTTCGTGCATTTGCTTGTGCTGGCCCTACTCTGTTGAACAAACTTCCCATGAACATGCGCAACAACGGCAATCTCCCGCAATTTAAGAAACAACTAAAGAGATTGTTCTTCTCCACTTAATGGGTTTTACATAACTGACATTGGACTTTAACACACGTATTACATATTATCTTATTTATTATCATTGTAGTATTCACTATTTATTATAATTGTAATATTCATTATTTATTATCATTGTAGTATTCATGGTATTAGTTTTTTTTTTATTTGACACATTTAATATTACTTTTAACGAATGCAGTTTAATTTGTAAATATCTACTTAAAATAATTTAGACAGAGGAACATTCTACAGTTTTAACATGTTTTATAGCCTATCGTTATTATTATTTTATTATTTACCTGGACTAATTATAATTTTAAGCTAGTTAGTATTTTAATGCTTGTACACACCTGTCCCGGATTTGACGGTGTCAAAATAAAGTTTTATTATTATTATAATGGATTGACATCACAGGATTTATTTGGGTAGGACATTATTATTTTCCTTACTTTATCAACTCTAGCAGATTCAAATGATGCAAGTAGAGAATTTTCTTGTGGAAGTCCATGTTTACAGTTCTTAAACTACGGCCTGTGAAAGCATAACGGATAAGACTGATTTTGTCATTGAAATGACTAGAGAACAAGTCATATTCATTTATTTATTAATTATTTATGATTAGGTAGGGACGCAGCATGACGTCCGTGTAGAATTTGATTTATGCACTTCCATAGCCAACGTGGACTATCAGAGCTATTTGAGAACATATTTGTGTAATAATGTGATGTAGCTTCAGCCATTCGTCTGTTGCAGTAGTGACACTGTTTCTAATAGCAGGATCGGTCTAAACAGATTAACTGCACATTTATCTGTATCAATATAAATGAAACAAGGAATATTCCTTGATTACTAATTATATAACTCCTAAGGTGAGCCTCAGAATGTACATACACAAAAAAGGCCATAAGGTTTTCCTTGAAATAACAAACATTTAAAACTATTACATTTTGCTCCCCTTACCTCAAGAAATGAATGAGCAAGAAAAACAAATATGTAAAACAGCTAGAAAAGACATGCATTGGTAGGTGGGCGGAATGTGTATATTTACTGAAAGGTGTGAAATGGAAGTCTTCTTCTGGATAATGTGGTACCCCCAATTTCCGGGTAATGTCCCACAATTTGTTATTTTTTGGTGTGCACACGTGACGCGGTGTGGCTAATAAGCAGATTAGATTACACAGGTGTGAAAGAACACCTAGAAAGAACACCTAGAGAGAACACGCAATGTACTGCTGCACATTTAAAATTGTTAAAAGTAACAGCACAGTATGTGAAATTCATGTTCTGTAAATATGAGTAGAGATACATACACTAAAGCAGTAGTTTATTTCTAATAGCAAACACAATGGATGCAAATTATAACAAAATACAGCACAATTTATTACAGGTAAAAAGAAGATATAATAAACAGATTGTGTTGGAAAGAGGATTCATGACCAGAAATGTAATACCTTCCAAACTGCTACATTACTGATAGTCAGTCACTGAGTCACACAATGTAATATGACACGTAGCACACGGTTCTACTGACTTCTACAGACATTCAGTGGCTTAACAGACGTACAGACAACAGGTCACGTGATGGATAATGGTCAATCATGCATGAGTCATGTATTCTTGACACCACACATTTCATACTCTTGTTTTTTACCAACCAAACAAAAACATAATATAATAATAATATAATAACAATATAATAATAAAACCTTCAAAGAGTTCAATGGGGAAAAAATGTACACGTGGCATTGCATGTATAGTTGATGACGTCATGGTCTCGTGTGGGTGAGATTTGACTCAATAATACCGTTTAAAGTGTAGGGCCGCCATATATAATGGCAGAGCAGGAAGTAGGATGTGTTTATTTGAATGTCTGTCATTTTGTAGCCGTATGTAGTGGCATACAAAGAGGAAGAATAACGACGGTTATATGTTTCAAGAGAAGAATGGGACAGACTACCGGTACATTATGGAGCTTTGACAACATTCCTCGAGGGTCCCATGCAGAGGAAGTTCTTTTGAATACGTTCAGTAAATTGCAACCATTAGAAGTTGGTACCGAGTTGATAATTTATATTAACAACTCTCCATGTTCTGAGTGCGCAGAAAAGCTGTTAGAATATTTCTCACCATTGGCTCAACGACATATCAATGTTTCTATCAGATGTATCTACCTTTATCAGACTGAGGGGGACTACTGCAATGATATAAAGATAAACAGCAGAAAAGGACTAAAAGATCTTAACATGGCTGCTAACATTACGGTATCTATAATTACAACTGACGACTGGTTGGATTTGTTTAACTTTTTACAAGTCGAACACGTAAGCGAAAATGACATATCCAGTATTAATCTGTTTGTTAAGCACATTGCGGATAATTTCTGTTACTTGGTTCACAAAGACAGGACAACTGAAGAGTTGAAAACTTATTATCGGCAAGTTCTTGGCAACTGGTGCAAGGTTATAATGGAACAGCCCATTGACACAGCAACTACATATACTAGGCCAAAATTTGACAAAAAATTCTTGTCACATCATACACGTGATTTAAATGCTATCGAACGGGAATTTAATAACTTAAACAAATTAATGCAGAGCACCAACGCTACCAGAAGAGTAATGCTTGCGTTGGTCCAGCTGAAAATTCCATTCAAGTATAAACACATGCTCGATGAGACACTAAAAGAACAAAACATTGGTCTTCTGAATGAATATACCAATGGCAAAATATAGTGTAGGTTTGGGCAAGGATTTTTCAGTGAAATTGAACTATTTCAATTTGTACTCCAGCCCTTGTAAAATAATTTCACAAGTAATAAACAGTATGTATATATTTATGCATACTACCATAACATGTTGCAATTTAAAATGTAATAGTAATTGCTTCAAATGTAATAGTAATAGGAAGAATTCAGCATGTAATAGTAATACTTCAGCATGTAATAGTAATATTAAGAATTTAGCATGTAATAATAATAGGAAGAATTCAGCATATAATATAATAGTAATAGGAAGAATTCTGCATGTAATGGTAATAGTAATAGGAAGAATTCAGAATGTAATAGTAATAGGAAGAATTCAGCATGTAATAGTAATAGGAAGGGAACAAATTAATAGTAATAGATTACATTGCAACGTAACTGACCCCAGGCCTGCAAGTTGTGATTATATGTATTGAAATAAAAAAATTCACCACTAAAAACGTCAATACGTTGTCTGTTCATGAGTAAATACGTAATTCAACATACATGCACATATATATATTTATACATTTACAATGTGCAGTGAATTAATATGCTGCTCAGTAAAACCGCGTTCAATTTCATATAACCATGGAGAATGTACTGTAAAACCATGGTGAACTTTATATAAACACAATCTTTAGAAAATAGTACAGAGCTGGTAATATATTAACAATTCTCCGTCTGCCGACTGTGATGAAAAGCTATTAGAATTTTCTTACAGTTGGCTCGTTGGATACCTGTAGTGCAGCAACGCACTGAACACAGTATGCGCATACTGACACTGTTGCATTCACCGTTTATTTAGCCAACGTGTATCCCTATTTCTATGTACAATACGTGAACAACTTTCCGTTTTTATCACCATGAGTCTTTGTTCTTTCATTCAGAATACATGTTAATTGGAGTTGTGTACTGTATGGCTCTGGCTTAACTTCTTGACCAGTGCATCCTGTCGGCACTTTTTAGATCTAATTGTCATTGAATGAGGTGACTATTTAAGTTAAGTTATTATGATTTTTGCTTGTTTGTGGAGCACATGTCACGAGATACACTATTTCACGGATGGATTATGGAAAACCCGATTCCGTACTTGTAATATAGGAAGGAGAACGCAATGGAATGGATATACCCATCCTACACACAGTTCACTGGACAAGTATTGATGCTAAAAGACAAAGTGAAGGTTCCCCTTGTGTTTGACAAGAGTAGAGGTAAGTATATGTTAGAATTATTCAATCAAATATTGTGGTAGTTTAAGTGTATAAAAATAATTCGGTAGTAGGCCTGCTTTGACTTGTGAAGCGGGTTCAATTCCTGCTCAAAACACTACTAGTTGTTTCCAGCCAAGGTCAATGTGTATTCTGTTTAAGACCACACACAGCAGGTAGATAGGATAATTTTTTTATTTGTGCAAATTGTGCAATTTTTCTGCCCAAAGTACCGAATGGATCATACTGAGTAAACAATAAAATAACACAATTTTCTTAGTACAAAAGTAGAACTTTTCAACTCACAATCAACTGGCTTTATCAGGAATTGTTCTTCCTCTGCTCACCAGATGGTGTGACGAGCAGGCTGTCCCACACGGTCTGTATCCCCCCTCGTCTCTATTCTTTGTTGGTATTGTCTTTCTAATCCAGATGGCCTCCTTAATCCATCGCACACACCTGTTTGTCTGTCTATCTACCACTCTGACACCCTCCCAGTCTATAACACAGTTGTTTCTGTCCAGGCCTCCTTAATCCTTCGCACACACCTGTCTGTCTCTCTTTCTACCACTCTGACACCCTCCCAGTCTATTAAACAGTTGTTTCTGTCCAGGCCTCCTTAATCCATCGCACACACCTGTCTGTCTGTCTATCTACAACTCTGTCACCCTCCCAGTCTATTACACAGTTGTTTCTGTCCAGGCCTCCTTAATCCATCACACACACCTGTCTGTCTGTCTATCTACCACTGTGTCACCCTCCCAGTCTATGACACAGCTGTTTCTGTCCAGGCCTCCTTAATCCATCGCACATACCTGTCTGTCTGTCTATCTACCACTCTGTCACCCTCCCAGTCTATGACACAGTTGTTTCTGTCCAGGCCTCCTTAATCCATCACACACACCTGTCTGTCTGTCTGTCTATCTACCACTCTGTCACCCTCCCAGTCTATGACACAGTTGTTTCTGTCCAGGCCTCCTTAATCCATCACACACATCTGTCTGTCTGTCTATCTACCACTCTGACACCCTCACAGTTGTTTCTCTCCAGGCCTCCTTAATCCATCACACACACCTGTCTGTCTGTCTATCTACCACTCTGACACCCTCACAGTCTATTACACAGTTGTTTCTGTCCAGGCCTCCTTAATACATCGCACACACACCTGTCTGTCTGTCTGTCTATCTACCACTCTGACACCCTCACACTCTATTACACAGTTGTTTCTGTCCAGGCCTCCTTAATCCATCACACACACACCTGTCTGTCTCTCTATCTACCACTCTGACACCCTCACAGTCTATTACACAGTTGTTTCTGTCCAGGCCTCTTTAATCCATCACACACACCTGTCTGTCTCTCTATCTACCACTCTGACACCCTTCCAGTCTATTACACAGTTGCTTCTGTCCAGGCCTCCTTAATCCATCACACACACACACCTGTCTGTCTCTCTATCTACCACTCTGGCACCCTCACAGTCTATTACACAGTTGTTTCTGTCCAGGCCTCCTTAATCCATCACACACACCTGTCTGTCTCTCTATCTACCACTCTGACACCCTTCCATTCTATTACACAGTTGCTTCTGTCCAGGCCTCCTTAATCCATCACACACACACCTGTCTGTCTCTCTATCTACCACTCTGACACCCTTCCAGTCTATTACACAGTTGCTTCTGTCCAGGCCTCCTTAATCCATCACACACACCTGTCTGTCTCTCTATCTATCACTCTGACACCCTCCCAGTCTATGACACAGTTGTTTCTGTCCAGGCCTCCTTAATCCATCACACACACACCTGTCTGTCTGTCTATCTACCACTCTGATGCCCTCCCAGTCTATTACACAGTTGTTTTTGTCCAGGCCTCCTTAATCCATCACACACACACCTGTCTGTCTCTCTATCTACCACTCTGATGCCCTCCCAGTCTATTACACAGTTGTGTCTGTCCAGGCCTCCTTAATCCATCACACACACACCTGTCTGTCTGTCTATCTACCACTCTGGCACCCTTCCAGTCTATTACACAGTTGCTTCTGTCCAGGCCTCCTTAATCCACCACACACACCTGTCTGTCTCTCTATCTACCACTTTGGCACCCTCACAGTCTATTACACAGTTGCTTCTGTCCAGGCCACCTTAATCCATCGCACACACCTGTCTGTCTGTCTATCTACCACAGTCTGATACCCTTCCAGTCTATCACACAGTTGTTTCGTTCCACTTGGTCAGTTATCGCCGACTTCTGTTCGATGTTTGTCAAGACTTTCCTTTTTTCTTGAGTTGCATGCCCAATAGATCAATGTTGTTATCATCGTACAGCACCATCTTCGCTGTTAGTCTCTTTAGTTTGTTTATCTGTCGCCATTTTGAACTTTCTGATGTGTTCTCTCATTAAGTGCGAGAACACATGCTTACACACGTTGCCAGGCAACTGATCGATGATTTTGTGACTGTTAATAACTGTTAAAAGGTGGCAGCCTATTCCTTGATTTTCATTTATTAATTAATATAATGTTCTTAATTAAGACTATACTAACTACGTTGAAGGTATAACGCCTGGCAAGTTGTGTTTAGTTAGCTCGTAACAATGGTTACAATTTGACGGTACGACTATGTTCAAATAGTAAACAAAACATCCGGCTTCAAAACAAGCTTTATTATTAGCAAAACGGCCGAGTCGGGCTGAGTTAATTGGAATACCCTTTGATGTTCAACTTTCCCAAGTTCAATACCTCCTATTACAAATTACTACGCCCCCTAATGCGGGGTAGATCAACAGACTACGTCCTTAATATAATAATAACGTGGAGTTGTGTAGAGAGTGAAAAGTAAAGGTCCAAGGACAGAACCTTGAAGAACACCACATGAAATTGAGGACTGATGAAAAACAATCCCCAATCTTCACTCTCTTGTTATATCTGTTAGATATAACAAAAACCAACTCAGAGCTGTACCAGATACATCATACCATATAAACAATCGATTAATGAGAATGGTGTGATCAATTCTATCTCCACACTGAGAAATAATTCACCCACCTCTTGTGATAAGGGTCCGAATAACCAGGCAGCATTTTCACACCCAGCGATTGCAGGTAAGTGTCATTGAGTTTCCTAAAGACAACAATGGCGAACTCAATCAATATCAGACCATAAATTAAAAACTAAACTTCGAACTAAATTTAAGAAACATGGAAATGATTGTCAATGATTATGGCAAATTAAAATTTTATATTTTTATCCCTCACCATCATACTATTAAAAGCACAAGCACCACTGTAACAAGCACCACTGTAACAAGTTTATAAATTAATTGCGAATGTTACTTTGTACTTTATCTTTATAATTCACATTGCATATATTACGTACTTTAGTTCGAGAAGGTTATAGCGCATTATAAGTCGCACGTCTTCAGCTATGTCCATTCACCAACAGCAGCAGCAGTGCACATTACTGTGCAATTGTATTATGCTGTTGTTGTTGAATATATTTTCATTCAATACCATAAACTGAAGTGTATTTCCACATAAATATATAAATTCTGTACAATCCAGAATGGTAGGCAGGTCAGCAACTGGGAGACTGGCGTGTATAAACATGTAATCCATCATCTGCATATGAAGTGGTTTTAAATATTTTTATTCGTACACATATTTTTATTCGTACACATGGTTTTTAATTAGATATTGCAAACACAACATGCTCGCACTGTGTCCATCAAACCAATAACCAACCTGTGGGATATATCCCAGAAATAGGGGCTACCACGTGACAACAAAGAAGAATGCTGGCAACGGCCACTTAGTGGTACCATATTTAATTACATTATTTTTTTAAATTCTTACTTTTCCCTACTCCTTCCTGTCCATTTTCTCATATACCCTCCCTCAATTGGCTGTGGGTCACTGGGTTGAAATCACTGCCATTCTTAAGGCCTGAGCTCCAAAATCACAAGTAAAATTTATCCAAAAATAAGAGATTGGTATGAGAATATTGCTCTACCGAGTCTTTGTCCATGAATCAAAGATACTAACAAAAATGCCAGTTTTCTGGATGGTGCTGAAGAAGACTGTGTCTTGAAGTGTTCATACCTCATATTTGTTATGGTGTAAATTTTAGTAGGATTTTTAGATTCTTTGATTGTTGCAAGTTGCGAATTACACAGAAAACACTAAAAAGATTACAGACCTTCGTCAACAAATGCCTGCGCAGTCATACACCTAAAGTGGTCAGACAAGGTACCCAACTCTACACTATGGGAATGCACCAAACAACTAACAATAGAAAACAAAATAGAAGAGAAAATGGAGGTGGTTAGGACATACACTGCGGAAACCTGCAACAAACGTCACATGACAAGCAATTACATGTAACCCCAGGGAAGAGAAGAAGTGGAAAGCCAAGAAACACCTGGCAGAGACAGAAAGCGAAAGAAAGCAAATGGAAAAAACCTGGAAAGAGATCGAGAAAACTGCATCAAACTGACAACAATGGAGGACCCTAGTCGATGACCTATGCACCCAAACAGCCCTAAGTAAGTAAATAACACCTGTGTATCATCCAGTGCTACTTTTCTAAGGTATCCTAGATGAACCTCTGAAAGTTTGCGGTTATTTATTATCAACTAAAGCAAATAATTGAACTTTCAGAACATATCGATTGATTCGATTAGCCGCATAACTTCACTTCACGTTGTGGTCAAGGGAGAGACTTGGAAAAGGCAACAGACGTGTTATACCAGCCTGCACTGTATCCAGAAGCGAATGGGGTTGATGAAAATTTCAGCTATGGACATTGCACTATACAGGTGAGTGTACAGTGAAAATAAAAACCCTGGACAAGTAAGATTAGATTGACCAAAAGGTAGAATGAATTACTCGGTGCCTTCTTACCCCATATTTGGCAACAACAATGTGATCTGTAGTGTCTTGCATGTCCCTGTTCATAATTCGATTTGTAATACTGAAGCCAACATGAAATATATCAACAGTTCATTCATATGGAGAAACAATTCACAAATAAATAAGACTACATGGCAGACTGTGCCAATGCATTATTCAAATTCACACACCAGTTTTCAATGTTTCTTTCAGTTGATTCACTTCACACCGTGACACATTTTAATCTAACTGTACTACAATTTGGGTCTGTGCCAGTCCTGTGCACTTATAGTACATCAATAAGTAACCCGTTTATTGATGATATGGACCATCATTATGATCAAATATTGTGATTAAAAAATTAATACATACAAAATATTCCAATACAGTTCCAGTTTTACATATTTGTGGGTTTCAATTTCAACACTATGGGCATCTGTCAAGAAAACAAGTAGTTATTATTCAAGATACAGATTCAAAACTTGTAGTACTAGTAAAAAAAAACTCACTATAAGTAACAGGTTTGGACTTGGTTAAACTATTCCAGTAAATTACGCATACACAAAGTTCCCTACATCAAATAGTGTCTAATAAAATACATTGCATACCACAACTAGGATACAAGCTTTCAAGTGGATGTTCCTTACTTTAGGAGGCCCTATACAGTAGTGAGAATCCATTTTGCCTAAAACGTTTATCTATTTCTGCTAGTGATGTTCAAACAATGTTTTTTAAGCATATAAATCCATTGTCATTTGAAATTGGATGTCGTATCAATTTAAACCGAATTGATACGGATACAACTAGTAATCCTCTAGCTATCCTTAAAGTGGGTTCTTTGCTTTGCCACAGCCTCCTCTTTTGCTGGTTTTTCGATGCCTGCATGCTAGAGTTACCTCCTTACTCGATGTCGCAACTTGGAGCATACTTCACAGCATTGGGCCACTCGTGCATCTAGCTGCAATGCCCTCTAGAATTTCTCCTTGGAAGCTGTAGTCCTTTGACGCCATCACTTTCTTCACTACATACCCAGCAGACTTTGAATACTGCAGCTGATACCGTAGCTTGTTGTCTGCTGTTTTCACCATTCCCCGCTGATTGAACAAATGGTAAATTTAAAATCAGCATAACAATAGAAATATCTGAAGAATAGCTGGCTATAGCTGTAATATGCACACAGTAAACCAAACAGCTTGCTCTCTCTCTTGAAATCAAACGGCTAATGTCATTTTATAATCGGTTCCTAATTCTGCCATAATGTTCAGGTCAGCACACTGTTGGACTTCCTGCTTGATTACAGACGAAAAAAAGTGCATTATATTTTTGAGAAATTATTTTTTATAATGTTCAGTTGCTCTGACATAAGTGCATTTGAGTAGTCAGATTTCTAGATGTGATTGTAGCAGCTGTTGACAGTAAAATGGTGTCTTTTTAGCTGATTTCACTAAGCGGAAGGGTATCTGGCAGCAATTTGGCTAGTTGACACTTTAGCCGGATTACTGCCTGCATGCATTTGTAAATATTGACGGGTGTCATACATACAGGCATTTTGCAAGAGCTAGAGATATTAGATTTTGACTAAAATCGACCAGCATGTCAATGAGATGATAATAACAGCAGGTGGGAAGTTTAAGAAACTTAATAGGTCACGTTTTCTTATAATCACACAAAACATTAACATGGTCGCCAATGGGAAAACTGACAGTGTGCTGAGCCCAAGTAGAGAGCCTGGCAACGAAACCACGCTATAGTCATTGCACAATGTCGGAGGACGCGTTTTACTTCAAATGTCTTGAAACAATTACTGAAAATACGTGTATGGCAAAACTACAGTTGAATGGGACAAACCGTTTTTGGATATTACAGACTTCTCATCAGTCTGCAAGTCAAAATCACAGTGACGGAACACATGTCTTATAAGGGGGGGGGGGCGTATGCCAGTAGTTAAGCCTCAATTTGAAAATCTGAATGAAAATGAACCAATAACATTGCAGCAGGGTGATTCATCAATCGTTTTTTGTTTACTTCAGCTAATTAAACACAAGTGAATATGTTATCATTGACCCTAATGAAGTCTGAGGACAGTGATTAGCTGGAGTAGGCCATAGCTGGAGCCTGTTATCAGATCTGTCTACTGACTGGACCTTCTGGCCAATTAAGTAAGTGGCATTGGTTTCTGAATGTCTGCTAATTAAGCTGTGTAATATTATGTAATTGAACTGCTTGAGACGTCTGGCCTTTGAGGAATTCACACCTTAAGGTGACTTTTTGTTGATGTTTACCTTTGTAAATAGGGCACAAGGTAAAAAAATCAATATACATTTGAATGTAACGTAACAACTGCCTGTATTGAATTTTCTTATAAAACACTTATTGAACTTTCTGGAAAACTGTATCAGGAGTTCATAGTGCTACCTGAGAACTTTGAGCTGGATTACAAATTGTCCAACAGCGAAGTGCTGATTTTTCTGGTGCCTTGCCAAGTTTGGTGGCACCTTTGAAATGTGCATAAAACACAAACACCTGGAGGGATTACAAAAATTAAAATTGCAGACTGCTTGTAACATTGGTGCCTATAAAATGTGTTGTTTTCAACATTTTATGTCCAAAATCACCATGCCTATTTGGGGTCAGCAGACTGTTGGACTTCCTGCTTGATTACAGACGAAAAAAAATGCAGTATATTTTTGAGAAATGATTTTTTACAATGTTCACTTGCTGACATAACTTATAAGTGCATTTGAGTAGTCAGATTTCTAGATGTGATTGTAGAAGCTGTTGACAGTAAAATTGTGTCTTTTTAGCTGATTTTACTAAGCGGAAGGGTATCTGGCTGCAATTTGGCTAGTTGACACTTTAGCCGTCTTTATAGGTCACGTTTTCTTATAATCACACAAAACATTAACATGGTCGCCAATGGGAAAACTGACAGTGTGCTGAGCCCGTATACATTACCTACCGGCAATAACTGCGTTGAGGCACAACAATTATTGCCCAGTTTCCGCGAATTATACGGCCCCGGGGGTCTTGAAGTTGGCGGGAACTCAAGTGTGGTGTACTTCACAAATGCGCTAATCAACAATTCAATTTAATGCGATATTAATTCACTCGAACGTTCTACGACAAAATGGAGGCGGCACCAAGAAGTTACACCAGAACGAAATTCGGCCGCATCACTACCTGTTTTTGTCTGCGCGGCTAGTATACTTCCGCCAGGGTATACACAATTTTCAAGTATAAGAGTTTTGCTATAGGCACCCTCGAAATTATAAATGTCAGAACGATAAGTTCGGACGGCGGCGGCTTATATACAGCAACCGAGTTACTCACAGAGTCTGATTTTTACGGGTGAACTGCGAGAGTCTTTTAGTACTTTTCGCAAATCTTTATTATATTGACATTCCTACACGCTATAAAATTATCCCCTCTAAATTTCCACCCGTACCACAGTTACTATGCATGTGCAGCTGCCTACCCTTTCTATAATCATTACACGTTAGATTCAACTGTCCTACTATAATGTACAGTTTCCTCGGTCCTTTGAAATCTGACCCTATGCTACCTCCTAGTGCATTCACATTATTGCATAAGCACTAGCCAGCCGTCAATAGCCGTACAGGGTAACCCCAACTGTAATCTTTCACATTCACTACCAACCTATGTTAAACACTAGACCCCACATCGTGACAGATACACATGGGTTTACTGATAAAATCACAGAATTGCTCTAAACATAATACTGGATCTTTCTTACATCGATTAACGTGTGATTTGATGAACGTTTTGGGATAGATAAAATAAGCTTCAGGTATTCACAATACAAACACCACGCGCTGCTCAGTATAATTTATGCCAAACAGGTTACAACCTGTTTGCTATGAGATTCGTAAGCATCCACGATTTGTAATTTCCCAGAAACTTAGCACACCATTTTCTGAAAACGAAAGTAATTACACTATTGGAAAGACCCAGTTTCTATATGTTACTGCAGTGGAGGTAATTCTAGCCAGCAGACTATAAAGGCTTAGTACAGCTGCGTCACTGTTTCAGTCGATCACAATATCTTGAAGAGCATTCCCATACTGTTTGTGGTGTTAAGCTTGTTGTGATTGTTGAGTTATATACCAAGTGGTGTCAACACTTTGTAGACGTTGTCAGCCTCCAAACCCACCTAGCTGTGGGATATATGAGACATCGGTTGAGCAAACTGGACTAGAAATGGCACATCCAGAAGGTAAGAACAGACGGGCGTTACAGTGTTGATGTGTGAAGCATCTGCACTTTTTATCACTCAAATGCGTTCATTAACAAAGCAGAACTATTTATCTGGTGTAGCCATAAAACCGGTTTATGGCTGGGTGTGGGCTGAAAAATTACCTGTTTATTTTTTAACTAAGAAAACATTCTTTCTGAGATCATAAGGGCTGTCGAACTTACGACATTACTGTTTGGACGTTGTCTTGAGAGTGACTGAAAATAAAATTCAGTTGATATACTTAATTTGTCAGCAGCTTGCTGAAAAGGGACGCACTGAAATATAACCAACCTCACACAAGATTGTCATAACTGGTCGTGATCCTGTCCCCGAATAACTATATAATGGTGTTCTAACAGACCACAATAATCTTAAGATATATGAGGAGGCGGACGTGATCATAGTTCAAACAAAAGCCACAATTAAGTAACCCATGCTGGGGCAAACAGCATCAACATCATATGCAATGACACCGATGTGTTCGTCCTACACATCCATTACAACGCAGGACACGGTCTTACCTGCAGATACACAATGGAGTGCATCATTCCTGGTCGGGCAATCATGAATGTTCAGTAGGCTGAGGCCCTCCGAAAATCTCCAACTGCACACTCCACCCAGAGAGAAATAAAATACTCAAACTTCGAACTACACTTTTGCGCTCGCTTTTACACTTAATACAAGGCCCGTTTTATGAAAACGCAAATTTTATTTTTACCTTGTTATTGGGAAAATAAAATCCCGTTATGGTCCTACACAAGAGCATGGTATCTAAAAATAAAAACTTCCTTATCCAAAGACCAAAAGACCCGTTATTTGAAAAAGAAAAATCCACTGCAATTTTGCTAAAAAACCGTTCCAGTAACGGGAAAACGGGTGTCTGGCTAATGTCCTACCACGCTGTAGGAATGGACACGTGATGAAGTAAAGAAATCGTCAGTGCCAGTCACATTGCCATATACTGTCATTATCGCCCTACTTGAGAAATTCTGGAATTAGTCAGATGTAGATGTTCATCAGACAAACCGTGTCATTCAGCACTGTGTCGGTGTTGTGCAGCTCGTTTATTATATTCGTTATGTTGTGTCTGTCGAAGAGGGGCTAACTGTCAACATGACATTACACCAGTTGCTGCCACCACATAGACAGCGATTTATTTGATTTGTAAAGTATATGCTGGGATTTTGCCAGTTTTTACAAAATGAAAGGTACAGTGTATGTACACCTCGTTTGAGATACTATCATGCAGACCTGGGGCCGCGTACAAGTACGAGTACGAGTACGAGTACTTTGATGATGGATGAGTACGAGTACGAGTACTTTGCTGAAAGCTGAGAACGAGTACAAGTATGGGTACATTCTCACGAGTACGAGTAAAAGTACGAGTACATTTTTAAAAATATATTTCTATGAGGAAAACTAAGAAAAACCTCTATTTCATCAATAATTAAATTCACTTCATTGACATTCATTTCAGTGGCATCGTATGATCTTATCGTCTATTTGTCATTGTACCGAATGAACATGAGTTGTTCACAGGTTGAGTCTTTCCGGCTGCACCGTTCAGAACTTTTTCGGCTATGCTAAATACCCTTTCAACTGGGGTTGATGAGGCCGGAATGCTAAGATGGTGAGGGACCAACTGAGCCAGAGTTGGAAAACTCAGAACTGAAGTGGGTCACTGTGACGATCTGTACATGGCTGACTGAGGTATTCGTTCACCTTACAATCAGCAATCTGCTGATATTATAAGTTTGCAGTTTATATTTTCTGATCGTAGACTACTAATTGTTGAGAGGGTTAGCACATGGCCACATAACAGGCTCAGCATCCCCTTTGGACTTTTTTCGCCAGGCTGCTGGCATGGGATTATACTAGTGTAGGAGGCAGTCTGACTTGAGCCACCTTACTTCTACAGAGGAAGACTGGCATTTCTTTTTCTTAGCAGTTAACACTGTCAGCCACTGTCAATTGGCATGATCTCCAGACTACATCAAAGGCATTTCCTGTCTAACTGGTGGGTTAACTGGTAACTGGCTCTTTATGGACATCCTGGTGGCTCAATTAAACAAACAGGTTTATGGCCTGAACTGATAGCCTACAATTATTGCTTGCTGAAGAGGGTGTTTCTGACTGGGAAAAGATGCTGCCTGTTGCCATGTTTGGGTATCATAAGTCATGGTTATTAGAGAATGAGGATGTACTATGTGTAGGGATGGTAAGGTGGTATTCTATCAGAATTAACAAAGTATTTTAAAAATAGTTGAACATTTAAATATTTCAGGAAAGTTTAATTTTATGACCAAATATATTTATTTTCCGCAGTACATATTGAGAAAGTACTCAGATGTACTCGTAAAATCTGAGTACAATGAGTATTAGTACGAGTCCATGATCCATAAGTTTTATGAGTACGAGTACGAGTACTTCAAAAATGTACTCGAGTACACGAGTACCGAGTACTTCGGCCCCAGGTCTGCTATCACGTATACTTCAAAAGTTATGGAAAAACGATGTTTCTTTAAAGGCGTTTGTAGATATAATATAATATTTAAGAATGCTTGAATATCAGTGTACAATTGTCCACTTCAATGACACAATTACATTTTCTAAACCTATGAACATGAGGTTAGACACTTTAATTGAACCGCTGTCATAAATAGTTTCGAAGATATTAACAAAACATCGACTTGTCTCAATGGCTGTCGCTAATTTGCATATTAAGTGTGGAAAGTGATTGGCAGGACTACAATCTGAACATTCTCGTCGTTACTGTATATACCATCAAAAATCAGCTATACACACTTCCTCTGTTTTGCTATCACACATACGTACTGCGCTATTGACCAGATTCAATATTTTGCAAATGGCGGCATGTAATTTGCATATTTTGGGTAGTGGAGTGTTGTATCTTTTTGAAAACATTTTGAACAACACCACAGACCTTCAAAACATGGGTATAGACACCACATTTGTTGTGCTGCTGTCAGTAATTACTGAGATATTGACGAAAATAGAATATTTATTAAAAGCGGCATTAATTTGCACATTTTGAGAACATTTTAAGGGTTCCAGGGTTGCATCATTCGGATTCCTAATAAAGACACGTTAGAGATATTAGAAACTGAAAAAAAACTTTATCCAAACCCTATTGCAACGTTTTCTGGCCTATAGCCGGACTATTTACTAAAACTGGCAATATAATACTACTAACTATTTCCGATTCACTGGAAATTTGTACATAAAAGATGGACGATCTCGGAGTACAATTTTAAAGGCAGTCAACCTTAGAAGTTCTTACAGCACGGCTAGGAAACCAGTGTTCTTTACTTGTTTTATTTGCGACCATGAATACATTCGGGCGCAAAAACAGAATTATGTAGCCCGACATAATATGTAGCTATAAAATATAGGAAATGTATGTTTGTCGTATTTCTTTGAACAAATGGTGGGTGATATCTTCGTAACAACAACATTGCCAAGATAATACTCAAAACCTAAGTAATTTTAATATAACAATGTTCTCACAGGGATAAATAAAAGAAAGAACATAGTGTCCCGCTTACCTATTATGAAATATGAGAACTTGTAACAGGAATCACAAAAGCATTTGCAGCGCAGTAACGCAGAGGATAGAGCGCCGGTATATCAATCGAGAGAACCCGGGTTCGAATTCTGTGCTGCCGTTTCGAGCCTTAATTGGGCAAGTTCATTCAATCTACATTACCCCAGTTCACTCAGCAATATGAATGAATACTAGCTGTAGACAGTGATAGATATTGGTGTACGAATATTTTTGGCGCATTAATGCCAGCGTTGTTGAATGCTTCCCAGAGTAGACGAGATGGTCTTCAATTGAACAGGTTTGCCATGGAGTAATGTGTAAAGCACTTTGAGCAGCCAGACGATCTTCTGGACAATGCGCTATATAATAACTTTGCTTTACTTATCTTTATTCTGAAAGGCTTTATCAGGAAAGTAATACTGGTTGATCTAAGGAAAGTACTAAGGATGTCATCTTACTGTCTTGTTTTCCAGGAGACATGCAAGTGACCATACTGAGAAGTTCCACGAGAACAGCCACGATCTCCTGGCGACAGCTAGAAGACGACACAGAAGTGCACGTCACTCTCAGAGATGTCACAGAGATACAGTTTCCCTACCAAGTAGGCGAAGATATGATAGTACCTGACAGATTGGTCACCCCGGGTCACACGTACGAGGTGAATGTCCGCGGGGTGACTACAAATGCACAGTTGGTGCCAGAACACAACCTCCCTATAGGTAACTACAGGAGGGAGGGAGGGAGGGAGGGTGTGTGTGTGTGCGCTCGCGTGTGCGTGCGAGCGTGTGTGTGTGTGTATGTGTGTGCTATGAGCACTTGTTCTTGACTTGCTAGCCTGTCAATGTCACCTAATAATTATATCAATGTGTCTCGTCTAGTCGGTACTCACTGTGCTGCGTTGTCTTCATTCGTTCTAGAAATATATTGTCCTGTGGTAGGGAAACATATGCCTGCTGTACTCCAATTGATTAGAGTAAAGCCATTCTCCTATTGCCATGTTCTTCAAAACTGCACTACTGGCTTTGTTGTACGATTGTTCTCGGTGAAAATGTCACATCCTTTTCCTGTTGTTTCAGACTACTTGATTTCCTGGCAACTTGATGACTCTAACGTGGATGTTGACATCACTGTCAAGGATGTCACAGAGGCAAACGAGTTTGACATACGAGCGGGACGAGAGTTCGTCATTCCTGAACAATACATCACCCCGGGTCACAAGTACAAGGTCACCGTCAGTGTCAGTGGGAAGAAGTCAATGTTGGAGTTCAGAGCAGGTGAATATTATGAACTTCTAGTGTTGAGAACATATTTTAAAATAAAATAAGTACAAGCTATTTGCATTTCTGGGATAATACCATATTTCATTACCGCGACACATCCAAATGTAGACAGCTAAGGTGAAACATGTTTACTTTGCCGTAATTTTCTTTTTGAATGAGACACTGAATAATGCTACTAATAACTTCAAGTTGAATAGTTATACACCTGCGGTAAATTATGTCACTGGCTCTTTGTAATACCAACAGTAAATAACTATTTTGTAACATACTATGTGTACGCAAATGAGTTCTTTCTTTTAGACATATCCAATACGTGATTGTTTACCTTATAGAGGCTTTCGTTGATGTAACACTTCAACTTCTTCAGTACATGTGACGTATGACGTCATCATACATGTAACATATGACGTCAACATACATGTGGGATAGTTCGCAATTCCCCTCGTCTCGGTTGATTGGTGTCCTTTCTGATCCATACGGTTTCTTTTGTTGTCGTGTTCTTCTGTTGACTTCCTTGTCCACTATTTATTTTCGCTCCCTCCCAGTCTATTATGTGATATTGTGTTGTTGCGTGGTCTGTGAGGGCGGATTTGTTGATGGTCTACATTGATCTTTTTTCTCGCTCCTCGTGAATTTCTCTTTCCTTGTGTTGTCAACATCCTTTTTATGTTCCTCAAGTCTTCTTTTGAACAAACTTCTCCCCAATATATTCAGCACCACAGTTCTTGCATGGTATTTGGCACACACCAGTTCGCCTAGTTCTTCTGGCTGCACTTTGTCCTTAAGATGTACTAACAGGCGCCTGAAGATGGCGTTGGGACGCATGGCTGTTGTTACCCCATACTTCTTCTATTCTCGACGTACCCTCTGTGACATTCCCTCCACATATAGGATGACTACTTGGCTTCTGTAGGTCTTGTCCGTTTTCTTTTTTTGAATCTTTTTCTTGTTGCTATCGGTCACCGTGTTCAAGGCCCAAGACGGATAGCCACAAACTTTCAGGGCTCCTCTGATGTGTTTCTCCTCTTCCTTCTTGTCCTCCTCTTCCGAAGTTATCGTCTCACACCGGTTCATCAGGGTTCTGACGACTCCTAACTTTTGGATTTTGGGGTGGTGGGACGCAAAGTTTAGGTCTCAACACGGACTGGCATCAGCTTACATCACCGACCTACTCCGTGAACAAAGAGCTACTCGAGGATTGCGTTCAACTACAAACAATGTCTTGTACGTGCCACCATCTCGCAGCCGATACGGCGAGAGAACTTTCTCGGTATCTGCTCCACGACTGTGGAATTCACTTCCAAACGAGATGAAGACAACCTTGTGACTTTCAAAATACTTTTGAAAACTCATCTTTTCCGGGTTGCTTACGTAACATAGGCGCCACCAGTCAGTTTATTTATTTATTTTTTATTATTTAGTATCTTGTACATGTTTGTTAACTAATTTTACACAATCTTTACTGATTTATTATCAATATACCTTTAATTTTAACGATCATCTTTAGCTGTAACTTCCTTTTTTATTTGTTTATATATTGTCATTTAATTTAAGTAATTTTATATTATTAATTGTACGTAACTTATTAATGTTCTGCATATATAAATATATATATACAAATAAAAAAGGAATATATATATATATATGAATATATATTTATATATGCAGAACATTAATAAGTTACGTACAATTAATAATATTAAATTACTTAAATTAAATGACAATATATAAACAAATAAAAAAGGAAGTTACAGCTAAAGATGATCGTTAAATTTAAAGGTAAATTAATAATAAATCAGTAAAGATTGTGTAAAATTAGTTAACAAACATGTACAAGATACTAAATAATAAAAAATAAATAAATAAACTGACTAAATTTACATATATATATACATAATTATATATATATATATAATTAAATATATATATATATATATTTAATTATGTATTCTAAGCGCCTCCCGGTGGATTTATCTTGATTTATGGCGCTGTATATGTGTTCTTATTATTATTATTATCCAGGGGGACTGGGCGCGCATGCCCCCTAGATCTTTGTAATTGTGCGTGCCCGTAGACCTTTCTGAATGGGTCCACGTAATGTCCCCCTTAGACCGTTTGAAATGTGCCTCCGTTCAGGTGACAATTAGCAATAAGCTGAAGACACGCGGCGAAAAATTTTCAGCAGCACTCCTCTCCCCCGTCTTCGGATGTCACCAGTCGAGCCAAAACAGCGGAAAAACTGAAGTTTCAGCGGTGCCGGCAGCAACAAATTGTCTATAAAATTAATTTTGGTTCAACCGCCAGTGGAACTTTTGTGCCTCCTCTACACTCGCTTTCTGGATCCGACCCTGCAGGTATTGGTTCAGGTATATATGTGACGTCATACGTCACATGTACTGAAGTCGTTAGGGTGTTACATTGACCAAAGCCTCTACAAGGTAGGAAAAAATTAATATATTGGATATGTCTAAAAAGAACTAATTTGCATTGAAACGAATTATTCTGAAGAATGCTCAGCAATACTATGTGTATTTCTTTATATAGAACTAAGTAATCATTTATGGGGTTTTTATTGGACGATATTGTGTTGTGGTATTAATAGTTACGTTTCTTTGTTTCATTACAGAGTTTACACAGACGGAGCTACTCAATCTACACGACAGGGCAAGAATGTATGAGAACAGGGGACGGTTCCGTAGCATCCAGACCGAGTATTTCTACAGAAACAACACTGTAGCCTACTTTGACATGTGCGAGAACAGGTAAATAATATTCGGGTGACGTTTCTGCGCGTGCGCGTATCTAGGGGAATATATTTAGTACCAGCTACGACTGTCATGCTTTCATTTATCCGGGCCGGGTCGGCGATATCCATATGCCTGGCCTCTTCAAATATGAGTTGTGCTCTTTCTCTTCATTTCTCTTCGACAATCACATGCGCATGCGGACTGGGGACATCACAGTTCAGCACGCAGAAGGGGATGCAGACTACAAAATCTGTATGTTGGCATGCCTTTCTGCGTAGAAAACGCCAACAGCTGTTGTCGCAGAAGATTCAGATGTGTTCCAACTCATGATACATCACGCTGATGCCACAGATAAGAGTGATAACCTGTACATGGTGACATCGAAACAGACTACATTGAAGAAGAATCTGGATCCAGCCCTCTCAGAAGCCCTGCTCTTCCTGCACGCTCTCAGTGGATGTGATACCACGTCAAGGCCGTATGGAAATGGCAAAGTGACCGTTCTCACGAAGTATGCAGCACTGAAAAAGTCCACCTACATATCTCCATCTTCTTCGAAAGGGGCCATCGAAAAGGCAGGAGAGGATGCCCTGCTGGTGACGTACGGGTGCACCACATCACTAAGCCTCAACTCTGCACGGATGGCGGAGTTCCTGCTGAAGGTAGCTACTTCTACACAATACGTGTCTCCAGAGAAGCTTCCGCCAACGAATGATGCAGCCGCCTTCCATAGCCATCAGACTTATCATCAGGTGCAGGGATGGCGTGGCAACGATATCTCCCCTGAGCTTTGGGGTTGGGGTTGGGTAGCATCTTCCGGTGGTCTCGAGCCTATCACAATGTCTCAGCCTGCGGCACCAGAGCAACTCCTCAAGATAATTCGATGCAATTGCGGTGGTCACTGCGATAAGAAAACGTGCACCTACCGTAAGAATGGACTGCAGTGCACACCAGCATGTGGCCAGTGCTAGGGCATCACATGCATGAATGTGACACAAGTGGAGAGCCAGGATGATGATGAACGGCATGTTGATCAGGATTATACAGGATTGTAAATAGACAATATGCATATATTGACATTGAAACGTGACTGTGAACTGCAATCACCTATAAAATTTGTGTTAAATGATGAGGCATAGTAAACTTGGTTGCATTGACACCTAAATGTATGTTTATGACTTCATTTCGTTGCAATGTCGTGCCACTTTGGTCCGAATCCAGCTTATTTCCAGATTATTTTATTAAATTGTTTCTTGACCTTACTGCATGACCTTGACTTCTAACGAACTTTAAAGTGTCACCAAATGAATGGACATCCTAAAGTTAGTTGGAAATGATACCTCAAACGTGTTTTTATGTTGCTTAGTTCCAAAATATTAGGTCCATTTGAATATTATACCCTAGTAAAATGTCGGCCATCTTGGATTTGAGCCGAAAAAGAGGTTTTGCCATGGGTGGATTCGGGTGGGTTTTTTTTTGGTGGTGAGACATACCACCAACGAACCCATTTCAGGTGAGAAATATGTGTCCAACCTCTATGGACCGCGATCACTTTGTTGCTGCGACTACAACGTTATTGCCTGACGTTGTCCATTAGTTCGAGGTGGTTATATAATCAGCAGGGTAAACACCCCGCTCAATCATTTTCGTAGACCGGTGCATGCTGGACCTTGTACTCTCCGCTGTACTGAAAATATTACGTGTTTACGCCGCTGCCTTATTGCCCTATCAGTAAATATTCTGCTCGCCCTTTCTGAGAAATGTTAAGTGAAGGTTGACGATAAATTTATGACGTCTGTTTATCTTGACGGCCGGATTAGGCATCGTAACCATTGTAACATGACACGACACCGGTCAAAGTACACGCCTACTACTCGGTTAAAGCATCTAGCTGTCGCCAGACTCGCTCTCTCTTCCCCCGGCCCTCTACTGGTACGGACGTGCTCTGAGCTGCATGGTTATCTGAACTGTCAGATTATCCGAGCTGTAAGATTATCCGCTCCAACAGAGCTGTATTTTGACATAACACGACTTCCAGGAAGATGAACGCGCGAAAGGAATACAGTCGAACCGAAAACGGTAAGTATTTGTTGATTTCATTATATTTTCAGACCCGGCGGCTGTCACTGACGCGAAGTGACGCAGTTGAAATCATAGCTGACGGTGCAGAAATTAAATTATAACTGATGTTGTGTACACATTACACTAGAGCTGGCGGTGCACGATGACATTATAGCTCACGGGGCACAATGACAATATTTCTGACGGTGCATAATGACAATATTATAGCTGACGGTGCACAATTACATAATACCTGACTGTGCACAATGCTGTTGTAGCTGACGGAGCACAGTTACAATATAGCTAACGGTGTAACGACATTATAGCTGACGGTGTGAAATTACATTATAGCTGACGGTGTGAAATTACATAATAGCTGACGGTGCACAAGTGCATAATAGCTGACGGTGCACAAGTGCATAATAGCTGACGGTGCACAATGACATAATAGCTGACGGTGCACAATGACATAATAGCTGACGGTGCACAATGACATTATAGTTGAAGGGGTGAATTGACATAATAGCTGACGGTGCGCAATTACATAATAGTTCACTGTGCATAATGACATAATAGCTGACGGTGCACAGTGACATTATAGCTGACGGCGCACAGTGACATTATAGCTGACGGTGCTCAATGACATTGTATCTGATGGTGCACAGTGACAATATTGCCGACGGTGCACAATGACATCATATAGCTGACGGTTCAGAGCCTTTGGAGCGCATTAGCACTGTGACGCTGTGATAAGAACATCGGTCTCTCAATCGAGAGAGTACGGGATTGAATCCGGTGCTGTCGTGTCGAATCTTGGGCAAGTTCGCTCACTCTACATTGCTAAAGTTCACTCAGCTGTAACTGTATATCTGTATTTTGACTGGCAAAATGTCCTTGCGCATGGTGGTTCTTATGGATTAATGTCTTACATGTTGGGCTAGACTAATCTGGAATGAATTCAGTGATGTACTTGATGCAATGCTTGGAGGTAGAGAATTCCACTCTTTTATTGTGACTGGGAAAAAGCCGTTTCCAAATATGTTTGTCGAGAGCCTGCTTTGTACTAACTGTTTATTATGTTTACGTGAGCATCTGGTGTTGCGTTTGATGTATTGATCTAGTGGGATATCTATGAGGTTATGCTCCATTTTATATAATATGCTAAGTCTTTGGTTTTTTCTTCTTGATTGGAGGGTGTCCCACTGGAGATCTTTAAGGAGTTGTGTTACCGTTCCTGGCTCTCTAGAATAGTTGTTCTTAAAAAATCTGGCGGCTTGTCTCTGGGTTCTTTCTATGAGTTTGATATTTCTTAGGCAATGTGGATCCCATGATGCTGACGCATATTCAAGTATAGGGCGGACAAGGGTTGTGTAGGCTATGGACTTGATTTGGGTTGGGCATTTATTTAAATTTCTTCTAATAATTCCCAATGTCTGTTGTGCTTTTTGTGACTGAGTTGCTTTGTATTGTCCAATTTAATGTATTTGATATATGTATGCCAAGATAACAGTGTGATTCAACAGATTTAAGTTGTTGTCCGCAGAAGGTGTAGAGGTTTGGTGTCGGCTTTCTTGAGGCTATTGTCATTGTATAACATTTAGTGGGGTTGAATTTCATAAGCCACGTGTGGAACTGATTGTTTAAGGCTTCTGCTTTATGTTTGTCGTCGCTAATGATATTACCCGTAATGTTAAGGTCCCCAATGCCCTGGTTATCCTGTCTAAGTTTAGCTCCAAAATGATTTAGGTTTCTCTGTTATTGTTGTTGTCAGGAATTGACTTATGTAGGATAGTCTAGCAGAATGAAGGTGTTTATGCATGTTTCTCCTGATGTCATAGAATTATTTCCAGTCTTCTGGATTTCTAGTTCTTTTTGCTTTGTTATATAGCTGTTTCTTTCTTTTGCACATTTTCTTTAAATCTTTATTGAACCAGGGAAGATTGTGTCTTGAAGTAGTAAGACGGTGCAATACATATTGGTTCATAATGTTGATGATTTTCGTGGAAACAAGATTCCACTTGTCATTGACTGTCATGTTTTGGTTTTGAGAGAAGTATTCATGTGTAAAGTTTTCAAGAGATTTCTGGATGTTAATGTTGTCGGCTTTATTTCTAATGAAGACTTTACGTTTCGGACGATGTTTGCGTTTGGGCGAGATGTTTACATCAGTGATGACTGTGCTATGGTCTGTTATTCCGTCTACTACATTTATCTTCTTTATTAACCCAGGTATATTGGTGAAGACAAGATGCATTTCCCTGTTTGTGTGTGGGTTCTTTGACATGTTGGATCAGTCCATGTTCCTCTGCAAGAGAGAGTAATTTATTGGCAGCAGTTGTACTGTATCCATTGTTAGGTGTGACTTGGTAAATGTCCCAATTGATGTTAGGGAGGTTGAAATCGCCAGTAATTATGACATTATGTGTGTTGATTTTGCTACCTAATTTAGAAAGGGCTAGGTCTAGTTCTTCGATTTGAGTTCCATGAGAGTCATTTGGGGCACGATAGAGGGTACACATGATTATTGGTTTCATTCCTGTTATTTGGGTTTCAGTCCAAATGCTCTCACTGTTAGTGTCTAAGTCTGGTAGGTGGCTTGTGATGAGATCATCTTTTGATATTTGAAATACCCCCCCTCCCTCCAGTAGTGTCTGTTTCTCTGTCCTTTCTAAAGACGTTAAAGTTGCGTGGGAATATTTCTCCATTTTTTATTGAGGGATCTAACCATGATTCAGTGCCACAGATGATGTCTGGATTGTGTAGATTGTTTAGTGCTTCGATGTCTGAGGCTTTCTTTTTAACGCTTTGGCAGTTTATGAGGATGCATCTGAAGTTTGGTCTCTTTTTCGGTCTATATGCTTTCTTGCTATTAGTTGTATTGTTGTTGGTAGTTTCGTTTAGGTTATGACTGTTACTGTCCAGAGGATAAAAGGGATTTGCCGTTGAGATTTCTGTATCTCTGAAGAAAGAATTTGTGAAGTTTAAGTTGTTGCATTCGGGGCAGGCCCACGAACATGTGGAATTTATTAATCGTTTGTATCCATTGTCATCTATTGCACAGCATTGTGTGTGGATCCAGTTTAGGCATTGGTCGCACTGAATTGCTTTATGGTCATTTAGGACATCCCCATGGCAAATGCCACAGGGTGGTGAGCAATTTGAACAGTGCCATGGTACATTTAGGTTTCTGTAAGTGTTGTTAAATTCTTGTCTGGATATCCTGGCGTATTTGATGTGTGTTGATTTATTACAATCATTACAAGTTAGGATGAGTGCATTAGACTTTAGTGATTTCTTACGCGAGTGACATTTAGAGGGGCCTGGATTTAGTTGAACATCTCCTGATAGCATGATGCATAGAAGTATGGAGAATGTTGTTGTTGTCCTGGGTTTGTACGGTAGAGGAGTGATCAGTAATCCAGTGGAGGTGCTGGATTTGAGACATTTCAATTGGGCTATGGTTTTCCATATGGGACTGTAAATGTAGTAGGACGTGACAGAATGGACGTCTTGTCTAGCTTTGGCGTTGACATAGGTCTCGTTTGTGTTGCTCTGGAAACTCTCACACTTTTTGAAATTGGGATCATTTAAAAACCTAAAAGTGATCTGCAGACATAAAATCATGAACAGGGTACATCTAAAAGTGCATCTTGTAGGGGTATGTCGTACGGAACCTGCCATGTCACCAACTCGAGTGGTAGTGGTTAAGAATTGATAAAACGGTCAAGTAATTATTAAGAAACACATCCACACTTAAAATGTGTACTGAGATAATATTAAAAAATAAAAGATAAATAATTATAAAATATTTGTCCGTGTAAAAGGTTTAGTGCCTAGTTGTTGTTGTTGCTGTTTTTCGACAGTCTACAATCCGGATTTGTAACAGTATGATACGTAAGCTTTATGTGAAAGTATATATTTAGATGTGTGTATGTTGAACCAGCTCACACTGGTTCATGAGTCAAACTGAAAACCCAACTAACACGACACTTCTCTGTGTGCAGTCTGACTATGGACTGGTCTATGCACTCACTTATTGGTATACAGTTTATTGTGTTTACTGTTTATTTCAGCTTAGTTTCTAATAGTATATAAACAGAACTAGTAATGATAATAACATAGGTTTTACTTTGTTACTGGGAGAATGCACCGATTTATGAGTTGATTTGGGTTTCGCGCGCTTTATACCCGTTGTTTACTATGTGAATGGGTGCAGATCTGGCTATAGATAGTGATGGATATTTTTATACGAATCGTCTTCAACGTCACTTAATTCTTCCAAGAGCAGTTGAGAAGGTGTTTAGTTGAATAGGTCTGCCAGGAAGTAAAATGAAAAGCATATTGAGCAGTCCTAAGGTCTGGATACTGCGCTATATAAGAACTTTACTTATTGTTTTACAAATATTATTCAAAAGGCGTAACTGAGTGATCTAAGGAAATTACTAACAGTGCTATCTTACTGTCTTGTCATCCAGAAAACATGCAAGTGGCCGTACAGAGAAGTTCCACGACAACAGCCACGATCTCCTGGCAACAGCTACACCACGACACGGAAGTGCGCGTCACTCTCAGAGATGTCACAGAGATACGGTTTCCACACCAAGCAGGCGAAGTGCTCTTCGTACCTGACAGATTGGTCACCCCGGATCACACGTACAAGGTGACAGTCCGCATAGTGACTACAGGCGTACTGCTGGATGCAGAACACAACCTCCCTATAGGCACGTATTATAATTCTACTTAAACGATGTGCTTAGATTGCCTTACGATAAGAATTTATATAATAATAATAATAATAACACAAACATGCGACCACGGCGCGCAAGCATGCAAGCACAGACACACGCACACTGACACACGCACACACGCACACACGCACACACGCACACACGCACACACGCACACACGCACACACGCACACACGCACACACGCACACACGCACACACGCACACACACACATTTTGCTGCTTATTCTGTTTGTGTTGTTCGTCATCAGTGTTGGACTGTGTTGATGATAATCATAAATGTGTATTCGTCGCTTCAGGCACGAAGATTTCCTGGAGACTTGATGACTCCAACGTGGATGTTGACATCACTGTCAGGGATGTCACAGAGGCAGACGTGTTTGTCGAACCAGCGGGTCGAGCGTTCGTCATTCCTGAAGAATACATCACCCCGGGTCACAAGTACGAAGTCACCGTTAATGGGATGACATCAGTGTGGGAGGGCAAGGTCCACTTCAGAGCAGGTGAGAATTATGAACGGTTTCCCAGTGTTGAGAACATATTTAAAATAAAATGAGTACAAGCTATTTGCATTTCTGAGATAATACTATATATCATTGCCACGACACATCCAAATGTAGACAGCTAAGGTGAAACATGTTTACTTTACCGTAATTTTCTTTTTGAACGAGACACTCAGTAGGGTACTAACAATATCAAGTTGAATAATGATATGCCTGCGGTATGTCTCTGGCACTTTGTTAGAATAATACCAATAGTAATTAACTCTTATAAATAATAACAGGTCTAATTTGTCAAATTTTATTGATTTATTTAATTAATAGTTTTAATATAACTAACTTAATTTGTTCTACATTTTATCTGAAGTTTCTTTTTTTGCAGTTTTTATAAGTATACATTGAATCGCTTGATTGGATTTTATTGTACAGCGCTTTGAGCATATTATGGATAATGTGCTCTATAAATATTAATTATTATTATTATTATTATTATACCATACCATGAGTATACAAATTAGTTTTTTTAGACATGTCCAAGACGTGCTTGTTTACCTCATAGATGCTTTCGTTGATGTAACACATCAACTTGTTTAGTACATGTGATGTATGACGTCATCATACATGAGACTCCCTCCACATATGGGATGACTACTTGGCTCCTGTAAGTCTTGTCCGTTTTCTTTTTTTCAGTCTTTTTGTTGTTGTTGCTATCCATCACCTTTTTCAAGGCCCAGGGTGGATAGCCACAAACTTTCAGGGCTCCTCTTTAACAAGATTTAACAAGATTGCCGACCGGACCTATAAGCTCCAGACGGCATGCGGACAAGGAAGCCTTTGGCTTATCGAGAGTCCACCAATTTTCCACCTACGTAAAACCAGCCCTCGCCAGATAGCTGTCAATTAAATTTTTGAATATAATTCACACTACTAGCTAATTAACACAATCATCAGATAATCTGTTCCAGTAAATTATTGTTCTCTAAGAGAATGAGTACTTTCTCATATCCAACCTATACTGTTCCTTGACTTAACGCTGCATTGTGCCCTCAGGTTATACTGCCTTCTTTCAGTTTGAAGAAAATGTTTTTATCAATATCCTCATAACCATTCAATATCCTTAAAACTTCTCTTAAGTGTTTCTCCTCTTCCTTCTTGTCCTCCCTCTTCCGAAGTTATCGTCTCACACCGGTTCATCAGGGTTCTGACAAATCCTAACGTTTGGTGTTTGGGGTGGTGGGACGCAAAGTTCAGGTCATAGGCGGATCCAGGCGGGCCTGGGGGACACGTGTCCCCTAGACCTGTGTAATGTTGCGTGCCCGTAGATCTGTTTGAATGGACCCACGTGATGCCCACCCCCCTTAGAACGTTTGAAACGTGACCCCATTCAGATGACAATAAGCAATAAGGTGAAGTCACGCGGCGAAAAAATTTCAAGCCTCTACAAGGTAAAAAAAATTGTACATTGGACATGTCTAAAAAGAACTCATTTGAATAGAAATGAACTATTCTGAAGAACGTTAAGCAATGCTACGTGTATTTCTTTATATATAACTAAGTAATAATGTATGGATTTTTTATTGGACGATATTGTTTTGTGGTATTAATAGTTACGTTTCTTTGTTTTATTACAGAGTTCACACCGACGGAGCTACACAGTCTACATGACAAGGCAATAGAGTATGAGAACAGCGGAAGGTTCCGTGGCTGCCAGACCGAGTATTTCTACAGAAACAACACTGTAGCCTACTTTGACATATGCGAGGAAAGGTACAGTAACAAAATGAGAGTGAATTTAAAAGACTATAACGGCAACGCAGCTTCAGCTATCAACGGAGAAGTCAAAGGGCTCTTCTTCTGTGCAAATGGTCACAAGGACACAAGAATGCCACCTCCCTGGACATACTTTGGACCGAAGCGCGTCGGCATCCCAGCCGCAGCCATGCTCACAAAAGGCTGCAATCTTTACTTCGCTGACTTCTACTGCTACAAGAACGATGTACACTACGTGATTCTCGTACTGACGAAACCAGGCTCCGAGAGCGACCGCTTCTGTGAGGAGAAACTCTACAAGCTGGACACAGGAGACAACCCGTTTCTGCATCGCTGGGATAACGACACAATTTGTGTGTCAAGCAATGTCTGGGTGGAGGTGCTCTACACTGAAGACGTTGACCTGTCACGTCCTGACTGCTTCTTCTGGCCCCTAATACTAGATTCTAGGGGCACTTCAACCCCCGGGGGCTTATCAAAGAACCGCAATTGTACGGTGTGTAATTTACGCGGTGTGGAGTATGAAGGCATGTCCTCCCGACGGTTGAAGGGGCTTGATGAAGACAGTGCTTCTTACGTGGCAGTGGGAGTCACCGATCAGTATGTTGCGGGTGGTTTTTGAAAGGTTCATACAATAAATATATAAACAGCATGTACCGTATGGAAATAACTATAGATCACAAGTTAAATGATTTGAAAAGAAGAGGAAAAGTGTTGGTAGACGGTATGCATTGTGTTGAGAGAGGGTCTACGAGGAACTGTCGATTGTTGGTAGCGACAACAGCTGATGGAAGAGGTTGATGTAAAATAACGTTTAACAAGAAGAAGCTGGTGAGGAGTTGGTTAAAGTGACATGTGAAGGGAATGGGAGTAGAGCGGTTGGCAAAGAAAGCAGATGCCCGGAGGGTGGAAGTGAAAGGAGGCGAGTACACCTGCGTTGGGATATCTGTGTAAAGAGAGGTTTGGAGGGATTGGGAGAGGAGAATGAGAACGAAGGGAAGAGGGGACTGGAGACGGTTGGTGGAGACGGCAGCGCAAGAACAATCAGGGGTAAACGAAAGCAGAAATCTAGACCCAGAATGCCTATCGCGGCAAACCTCAACCTAGGCATATGGGGAAAGAGGAGAAGAACAACAACAACAGTAATACTAAACTACTGTCATTGAAATAAACTTGTTTTCTTTGATAGGCCAGTGTAGCAGGGATACCATGACACTGGTGGAACTTAACAAAGACGCTCGAAATGTAAGATGTCACACTTGAGTTGTGCGATTACAGAGACGGAACATTAACGTCGCTGGAAGTAAATGTGGCATTTACTTGAATGGCGCTTCAAAAAATTGCTTCATTGTGTTCAGCTTGTGTTGCGACAACACCATGGCATTCCTTGCATCATTGTGGCCAGCTTGTGTTGCGACAACACCATGGCATTCCTTGCATCATTGTGGCCAGCTTGTGTTGCGACAACACCATGGCATTCCTTGCATCATTGTGGCCAGCTTGTGTTGCGACAGCACCATGGCATTCCTTGCATCATTGTGGCCAGCTTGTGTTGCGACAGCACCATGGCATTCCTTGCATCATTGTGGCCAGCTTGTGTTGCGACAGCACCATGGCATTCCTTGCATCATTGTGGTCAGCTTGTGTTGCGACAGCACCATGGCATTCCTTGCATTTGGTATGAAAAGTGTGTTAGGCAAGCATCATAGTGTATGATAGTTTAAAGACATAGGGCCAACCGGTATGTTGCAGTTTAATCAAATGTTTGTGACGCTTACAATTGACATATATGGATCAGTTTCTAATAATGTTAGATGGTGGTAAATGTGAAATAGAATTATAATAAAATAAATATTATACTTACTATTAACGAAGTGCAATTATACATGTAGGTTTACATAGACATGCTATACTATATTGTATTGTAGAGTGTATTTCAAGCAATAATAGTAGTTATATGGACCAGTTGGTTAACCACCCGTGAGGCCCACGAGGATGCATTTTGTCGCGACTGTTTGTTACTTACTCCACTTCCACGTGACGTCATAACATTCGTCAAGACGAGCGTGCCATGTCGATTCTACTGCAGCACTCTTTGAACATTGTAACAAACAATGTGCATGAAACTATTTTAACGTATCTGATTATGATGTCATATTTCAGATTTCTCTTATAAATGCTTTAACATTGTTAGCAAGTAGTGCGCATAAAAGGCAGACGGGTGGCTCCTGTGATAGCAAGTAATTGTAGTTTAAACGGGAGCCTCCATAACCCTAAAGCAAGATATTATATGTTACGTTTTTATTTTCTTCTTTAAGTGCATAACAGCATTGTTATGCACTTAACAGTGATGTTTTTATTTATATTAGCATATACCATGCATATAAACGTATACTATGCTATCCTATTATTATGCTGCTATATAATTTCGTACTTATATCTTTAGTGTACTGACTCGCACGATACGTTTGTATATGCATAATCATATTATAGACACTGTAATGTGTACCAAAATGTACTGAAGCACTGTTTGTCGGCTTAAGTGATTGCATTTCTCTTTCTGTGTGTGAGCGTGTCCTCTTTATATATCAGCAGTAATGCGCACGAACTTATCGTATTTTAGCAAGCAACGCATGAACGTATTCTAGTTGTTATTATTATAATCATAATTCGGACTGATATGAATACAATCAATTTCAGATGCCTCCTCACCCCTTCTGTTACCAGTGCATTCTGTACTTCTGCATACCCAATACAAATTTGAACAATGTGTTTACGGTGTGTTTGTTTATTTTAGTAGTTAGTCGATCTTGATACAAGATATATCTTTATCAACGAGTTATTAGTCATAGCCCCGTGTCCCCGTATGGCCACGCACACACGCTTATCTCTTGAAACAAGGTGTCCGACATATAGCCTTTGGCCCTCGTATCTCGTATGTCCACCACACACGCTGACCTCTACAGAAATACAATGTTCGACATACAGACTCTCAAACTCGTGTAGGGCTTACATCGTAAAAAACACAATGGCTCTCTCTCTCTCTCTCTCTCTCTCTCTCTCTCTCTCTCTCTCTCTCTCTCTCTCTCTCTCTCTCTCTCTCTCTCTCTCTCTCTCTCTCTCTCTCTCTCTCACTCTCTCTCTCTCTCACACACACACACACGCACACATACGCACACAGACACGCACGCGCGCCTATGAACGTTCGTTCGGTAGACACAAGACACTATGCCCAGACACAAAAACAAATGTTGACAACGTTTGCGGTGTACGCAGAGGGTCGTTCGGTATACGAAACCATCTGGAAAGACACGTGAGAACCATAAAGATGTCGCGAGTTTACCGAAACGGCCTTCTTTCCGCCGTTTCCGAAATGCCCGAAGAATCCCTGTTGGAGGTCGAAGAATCCGTGGAACCATCGCATGTTCTTCCGGTGGTCGACGACGACAGATCGGCCGACTTACGTAGGTCATCCGCGTCATCTGGTGCGAGGCTGATGTCGTGGTACGCAACAACGTGAATAACACACATTCAAAATGGTACAAACACACCGATTTATGCATGTGTGCAAATGTGCATGTGTACATGCGTGTGTGTGTGCGCGTGCGTGCGTGCGTCCATGCGTGCGTACGTACGTACGTGTGATCAAATCGCGAGTTCGATCAGACGTTTGTTCTGTCTGCCAGGAGTTATTGTACAACACAGTTCTTAAACCACAAACCACGTGATATGATCAAGGCAATATTTATATGCTCAGATATGCTCCATAGTGCGGGTGTAATAATAATAAAATGAGCATTTATATAACGATCTTTTCAACCTAAACAGTTCAAAGGCGCTTCACGTGTTCATTCAAACAATACTAGAAAAAAACGGTATATATGCGTCTACACTCTACACGAACACAGTTTAGCCCGGATTAGTTTCGGCTAAATCTGTGTAGGGTAGAACGAAGCGTAATTTAACCCGGGTTAAATATGCAGCGTACACGCGAAGCATATCTGGCGGAAGTAGATTAACACCGCCATGACATCCATAGCGGAGTCTGGACACTGCGAGATAACCCGGGCTATCCGTCTACACGAACAATAGCCGAGCCTGTCCCGCGCCTGATCCACTTACAATTGCGATGCTAATGTATATGTTTCCCTACCACAGTACAATCTATTTCTAGAACGAATGAAGACAACGAAGCACAGTGAGTATCGAATAAACGAGACACATATATAGACACATCCACATCACACACACGCACGCACGCGCGCACACACACACACACACACACACACTCACTCACAAACACACCAAACACACCGCATATCCCGGGTTACAAACGTCGTGTAGACGGGGCTATATTGTCCTGTCAATACATGAAACAGTTCGTGGTAGGTGTTAGTTTAATTTTCTATAAAATTAGTTTTGCGTGATAAGGGGAAACGTGCAAAACGCCAGAACGAGTGGAACTACACGGGAAGGAAGGATTCGTTCGCCATTGCACTGTAGAAAAAGAAGAAGAAAAATTATATTTGATTCACCCCAAATACATAATTAAGCAGTGTTACATCGGTTTTGATTTAAAGAAAATTAGTACGTAAAGTACACACACACACACACACACACACACACACACACACACACACACACACACACACACACACACACACACACACACACACACACACACACACACACACACACATACAAATACACACACACACACACACACACACACACACACACACACACAATTAAGATAATAAATTTGTAGTAACTACACCATACAAACTGATCAGTTAATAAAACGTTGCCATTGCTAGAACATGAATAACTAGCAACTTTGGAAGTCCGTTGCTAGGCAACATTACCATCCAGGGACGCAGCCAGTTTTTTTTCAAAGGTCGTTTTTATCAAACGAACGTGTAAACATTTCACAACACAGATTTATATCTACAAGAGCACTCACCAAAAATCTTCAACTGCATCCTCCTTTCAGCTCAAAACATCTCCAAATGCACCCCTCCTTGAGACCCCCAACTTGATGCTAACCGAAAAAGGGATTCGCGTGAACCTCCTAACCTCCCTGGGCACAGTCTTGTCATCATACGATTCAACTGATGGTATCATTTGAATCTCTGGACTCGATTAGGAGTTCGTTAGCCAAGTTCGCGGCTGTACGAGTAATTGATATACACACGCGGAAAGCAGGTTGCTCTAACATAATTCTCACCTGTCTTCTCTACAGGCGGTAGCAAAAGAACTGGCTTCTATATTGTTCCAAAGACCATCCCAATCAAGCGACATTACTAAAATCATGAAACCTGCTTGTGTTCAACAACCGAATGTAGACTGCAAATTATCGGCCTAGATATCCCTCTCCCACAACGACTGCAAACTCATTGATCAGAGACCAGGGATAACGACACATCTGGGCCGAATGTACATACATATAATTCATAACATTTAAACACATAGCTCATACATCCGTAAACATCCGCCAATAAATTACATTTATCAAATAAAGACGTAAATACAATCACCAAACTTGATGTCAATGGGGTGGGTGACGCCTACTAAGACAGTTGTCGCTATCATAGAAGCCACCCCAATGTTGATGATGTCATTGCTTTATTAGCCACACGTCTGTCTCATACATGTTGTAAGTTATCTTTGTCATGTGTATACATGGCGATGTTCTTGTACAGGTATTATACAGATAGTATTTGGGTGCTACATTATATTTTGCAGACATGAGCAGTTGGGCAGTGTGCATCTATCACTATGTATTTATAAACAGTATTGGTTTGACATATAATGTGATTCCACGTAAACTATGAGTGTATATTTTATCTTTGACTATTTCGGGCGTGTTATTAATAGTATGAAACAAATTATATTTTAAACATTTCATTGCAAATTCATGTTTACTTCTAAAAGTATAAATATGTTTTATGTTTCGAGTGTTGTAATGTGCATATTAGCAAGGGGGGTAATATTCCAGTTTAATAAGTAAACTGGCAAGATTTTGTGTATGTATTTAAAATAAAATTTTAATTCTTGCAACTTTAAATGTGTTCTACTTTTAATAAATGAATACTAGGAATTATAATTGTTTAAGGTTATTATTCGCACTGCTTTTTTGAAGTTTTAAAATTATATTTCCTTGATATCCCCATGCCATTATGCAATAGTGAATATGAGATAATATTAATGAGTTATATAATATAACTTTTATTCCTTGTACTGTACATGTTTTAGTCGGTTTAAAATACCAGTTGTTTTGGAACACTTGTTAGATTTTTTTTCAGTATGTTTTTCCAGTTTAAATTAGTGTCGAGGGTCAATCCTAAACAAATTAATTCATTCACTTTTACAATATTGACATTGTCTATTCTTAACGTAGGAGTATGTATGTGTTTATTAGGCATGTGAAATGTTTTGTTTTGTTTAACAACAGTTTGTTTATATTTAACCATTCAGTAACTTTCGACAGTTCTTCATTTATACAGGTTTGAGTGCTTTTATTGTGTGTTTTGTCAGAAAAATGTCTTAACGTGCTAGATAAAGTTGTATCATCAGCATACATGATGAAATCAAAAATGTTACCTGCTTCTAAAACGTCATTGATGTATATAATAAATAACAATGGACCAAGAATTGATCCTTGTGGCACACCAATTGTTATAGGTAAAGTGAAAATTCATGTATAAAAGTATTTAAGTTGTCATTACCTGTTCTGGGGGGTCTGTATATGCTACCAATAGTTATGTTCTTTGAGAGGGTACCACTATTTATTATTGAATTATTAAACCTTCCCAAAGTTCATACTTGTTAAATTGTTTTTTACTTCAGCTCTATATTTATTGTCAATATATAATTAGCTCTCCTTTAACACTACAGGTTTTACCCTGTGCTAGAAACTCGTAGCCATGTTAGGCAAATTGGGATAAGTCGTCGTTTTCTGCTTTCCCAGTCTATGACACTAAATTTGAAATTATTAAGGCTCAGTTCTTCTACAAAAGCCTCGAGTTAATCAAATTTAGCGTTTATGGATTGAATAGTTGTGCTTTAAGATACTAAAATAGTTTTGTTTAATCTGACCTACTTTAATAAAGGTATCGAAATCACAATAATATAAACGACGTATTATTTGCGGTTCATTGTTTTCAATGTCATTTATATCTAAAACATTTACTAAATCATTTGTTTGAATGCCTCCTAAGAAGGAAAGGATTTTTCATCGGATGTCATTTAGGTTTACCACCACTCATTTCTCTCCGAGTATGTTGATTAGTTTGATATTTACGTAACTAGATAGATGAGATACAATTAGTGATACATGTATGTGAATTATGTCTATATGTGACACAGTTCTTTACAATTGTCAACATTGTGGTGCTCTCTGTATAATTATGTGAAGTTGTTAAGATAGACATCCTGACGTTTGATATGAACAAAGATATCATGAGCAGAGCATTAACCATTAATATCAACGTAATATTCTCATTCTTCAAGTGAAATAATAATACATGTTAATAACAAATTAACATGAACATGATAAAGAATAATACAAATAATAGAAAGCAGGATTGCTCCTGAGATATCATCAACTGATGATCTGGTGAGGTAAGTAAAGTAAAGAGGCTTCAGTGTTACAAATGAAACACCATAAAGGTAGATAAGCACAATCAGTTTAGAAAAAACCTACCCTGGTGGATTCAGTGAAAAGGCATAATAACGGGAAAATTTATAAAATATTACAAGTTACGGTTTGTACCTAAAATAAGTTACAAGACTTTACTCTGAGATCAAACATAATCGTTTACCATGTGTATGTAACCTTTAAAAATAAAATATGTGTAACCTTTAAAAATAAAATATGTGTATAACGAAAATGAGCACATTCAACAGTATGAATAAATACGTTAGTAAAGCTCCCTAACTACTATGTTATCGTGACATTTCTGGGATCATATGACTATGAAACATAAATATTGTTGTAATCATAAACAAAAACATAGCTATATTAGTCATATGCATGATGTACTGTAGATACATAAAACACAATCTACGACCACCGTCATCGGCGTCACATCATATCAGTCTTTACTTTGAGAATTTGTCCAGGTCAGAATTCGATCAGATAAGGACGATCCCACCTTTTAGATCCGTTGCCAAGATTGTTCCGTTAAACGTCCATGTATCTGCAAGTTTCCCCTGATTGTGTAGGTTTCTTGCGTGGAACGCAAGCTGTGATCGTCTAGCCGTGAAATCTTCGTTTAAGTAAACGCGGCTTGCGTTTCCTTTAAGTTTCCCTCGCATTCGGATGATGGCGTCCCGGTGACGCTGGCAATGGAACTTCACTAGGACGCCACGCGGGCGATCTGGGTCGTTTGATTTCCTTCCGATACCGTGGCAGCGAACAATTTTGGACGATGCAAGTGGGGTGGGGGGTAAGGCCGATCTGATTGTTTATTAGGCCAATGATGTCCACCTCGAGATCTTCCTCGCCCTCCGATTCCTTTAGTCCATGGAACTGGATACTGCCTCGCCGGGAGTATTGCTCCAGATCGTCCAGATCGGACTCCAGTTTACAGACTTTTTGTTCCAGTTCTCCAATTCTGGCATCTCTGGATTGAACGCACTTTGACAGGTCATCAATTTTCTTGGCCATATTGTCGATTTTTTCAGCCATATTGTCGATTTTGTCAGCCGATTCTTGTACTAGCGGCCATCTTGTATTACAATACGTCGAAGCTTCAAAAACAAGCGAGACAGTTTAACAAGATTTAATTTAACAAGATTGCCACCCAGAGAATTAACTCTAGATGGCAGGTGAACAAGGAAGCCCTTTGGATAATCGAGAGTCCAACCCTTTTATTTACGTGTATCCCGCCCTTCTGAGGTATGTGTCGATTTTATTTTTTAACATATTCACACTAAAAGCACTCACACAATCAGCACAATCAGAAATATGTTCTATTCATTTACAGTGAAAATGAGAACTTTCTTATATCTAGTCTTCACTGCTCCTTTGCTAATGTAATTTCATGTCCTCTAGTCCTTCCATCTTTTGTACTGAGAAAAAAATATTTCTGTCAATATTTTCGTCACTGTTCAATATTTTAAACAATTCTGTCTGATCTCCTCTCAATAACCTGGTCTCTAGTGTTGTTAAACCATATTCATTTAGACGTATTTCATAACTAAGATCCCTCAGTTTTGGTATAATTTTAGTTGCTCTCCTCTGTACTCTTTCTAACATATCTATTTCCTCTTGCGATACGGCCTCCGCGCTTGTATACAATATTCTAAATGAGGCCAAACTATTGTTTTGTACAGCGGTATTATTAGTTCTTTTTCCTTATACGCTATATTTCGCCTAATTACTCCAGTGATTTGATTTCCCTTTGAAGCTGCAATTCCGCACTGCTCTGAAATCTTCATATCAGTACTATAATGGTTAACCCAAAGTCCTTTTCTTTTACAGTAGTACTTAGTACAGTACCACAATTGCATATTGTAAATTCCTCGTTCCCATGGCCTGTGTGGAGACATTTACATTCCCAAAAATTGAACAGCATTTGCCACTTTTCAGACATTTGATCAACCTGTCTATCTCCATAATTTGTAATCTTCCTAAACACTTTTGTATCATCCGCAAATTTCAACACCTTGCTTGTTATATCATCATCCAAATCGTTTATATATATTAAGAATAATATAGGTCTTAGTACTGATCCCTGTGGTACCCCACTCAATACTGATTTCCAGGTTGAAGCATCCCCATCAACTACTACCCGTTGTCTTCTGTCAATCAGCCATTTTTATATCCAGTTAATTATTATATATTTGGACGGTCAGTATCTTATAATACATACACACACTGTTGTTATACATTTGGACGGTCAGTATCTTATAATATATACACACACTGTTGCTTATATATTTGGACGGTCAGTATCTTATAATAGATACACACCCTGTCGCTTATACATTTGGGCGGTCAGTATCTTATAATAATAGATACACACACTGTTGCTTATACATTTGGGCGGTCAGTATCTCATAATAGATACACACACTGTTGCTTATACATTTGGACGGTCAGTATGTTATAATAGATACATCTCTCTCTCTCTCTCTCTCTCTCTCTCTCTCTCTCTCTCTCTCTCTCTCTCTCTCTCTCTCTCTCTCTCTCTCTCTCTCTCTCTCTCTCTCTCTCTCTCTCTCTCTCTCTCTCTCTCTCTCTCTCTCTCTCTCTCTCTCTCTCTCTCTCTCTCTCTCTCTCTCTCTCTCTCTCTCTCTCTCTCTCTCTCTCATTCTCTCTCTCTCTCTCACACACACACACACACACACACACACACACACAGACACGCACGCGCGCCTATGAACGTTCGTTCGGTAGACACTAGACACTATGCCCAGACACAAAAACATATGTTGACAACGTTTGCGGTGTACGCAGAGGGTCGTTCGGTGTACGAAACCATCTGGAAAGACCCGTGAGAACCATAAAGATGTCGCGAGTTTAACGAAACGGCCGAAATGCCCGAAGAAGTGTGTGTGTGTGTGTGTGTGTGCGTGCGTGCGTGCGTGCGTGCGTGTTAAAAAGTTATTGTACAACAAAGTTCTTAAACCACAAACCACGTGATATGATCAAGGCAATACTTAGATGCTGAGATATGCTCCATTGTCCGGGTGTAATAATAATAAAATGAACATTTATATAACGATCTTTTCAACCTAAACAGTTCAAAGGCGCTTCACGTGTTCATTCAAACAATACTAGAAAAAACGGTATATATACGTCTACACTCTACACGGACAAAGTTTAGCCCGGATTAGTTTCGGTTAAATCTGTGTAGGGTAGAACGAAGCGTAATTTAACCCGGGTTAAATATGCAGCGTACACGCGAAGCATATCTGGCGGAAGTAGATTAACACCGCCGCGACATCCATAGCGGAGTCTGGACACTACGAGATAACCCGGGCTATCCGTCTACACGAACAATAGCCGAGCCTGTCCCGCGCCTGATCCACCTACAATTGCGGTGCTAATGTATATGTTTCCCTACCACAGTACAATCTATTTCTAGAACGAATGAAGACAACGAAACACAGTGAGTATCGAATAAACGAGACACATCTATACACATACCCACATCACACACACGCACGCACGCGCACACACACTCACAAACACGCCCCACACACACGCACGCACGCACACTGTATTCGTCTTGCGAGATGGTCAACAAGTGTACGTGATTTATAGTGTCGAATGTAACAATCAAGCAAACGAACAGCATGGCATTGTTTAGAAATGTTACACCTATTCGCTTTACTACCCTTTGATAGCCCAACTCCGTGGTGAGGCATGCATTACAGAGACAAAAACAATCTTATTGTTCCTGTGATGTACGCCTACAGGTTTGCAACACATTCGTACATATACGACATGAGTTATCACAGTTTCGTCATATTTTAATGGTGCTGTGAAATGTGTACACGAGTATGGTAATATTAATTTAAAATGTTTCGTTTATTTATTGTATGAACATTTTATTTGACAAAAAGGATAACTGAGTGTTTCAAAATGTATTCATGAAAAATTTAACTAATTAAAATTGCTCATAGGCTCATAACAAGAAAAAGGTATTTATTTCAGAAAGCATTGCAAGAATGGAGTAACACCTACAGAAACCACGGTCTCCGAATGAATCTGCAGAAGACTGAAGTAATGTGGATAGGTGAAGAGGATGCAGATCTGCATGTAGTTGTTGACGGAAAGACCATTAAACACGTGAACAGCTTTGTATACCTGGGCGGTACAGTGTGTGAGGATGGAAGGAGTAGTAAAGAAATAGAGAGTAGGGTGCAAGCAGGAGCAGCAGCATGGAAGAGGGTGGAAGGCATTATGTGGGACAGAAAACTGAAGAAACAACTGAAAAGAAAAGTGTTGGGAGCCTGCGTTGTACCAGCCTGTATATTGGGTTGGGAACACTGCCACTGACAAAGAGACAGGAGGAGAAACTGGAGAAAAAAGGTAAGAGAAAACAACTGGGTCAGAAGAATATGTAGAGTAGCACGGGAGGATAGAATGAAGATGAAGGATTTGAGATAGGAGATTGGAATGAAAAAATACCTAAAGAGGAAAGTAGCCGGAAACAAAATGAGATGGGCGGCACGTGTACAAAGAGTGGGTGAAGACAGACTGCCGAAAAGAGCGTGGAAAGTAGAAGAGGGTGGCATACGACGGAGAGGAAGACCAAGGCTGAAATGGAACGACAGCATACAACGAGACCTGGGGAAGGTTGACGTGAACAGCCATGAATGGATGGCCATTGCGGACGAGAGAGAGAAGTGGAAAGAACTGATAAGAAAAGTAGAAGAAGTTACCAAGTGACGTGGACCCCCCCGCAAGGGAGTAAGGGGAAGAAGAACCAGCAAGGTATACTTCTCACTAACCTGCAATATATACTTCCCACTAACCTGCAAATTATACTGCCCACTAACCTGCAAGATGTACTTCCCGCTAACCTGCAAGGTATACTGCCCAGTAACTTGACCTACTTCCGGTTACCGTACAAGTTCACGATGTCTCTTTTACCCTATTTCCGGTTACCGAAAACATTCACGATGTCTTTTTAAACCTACTTCCGGTTACCGTATATATTCACGATGTCTTTTTAACCCTACTTCCGTACAGGTTCACGACGTCAGGAAAGAAGCTGACCCACCAAACCGTATAGACATCTCCGTAATTTCTCTCGATCAAAGAGAAACACAGTGGTTCAACTGCAGCGATGAATATGGCACAGAGATGCCCGCTCGTGCTTAATATGGGCTCCTTTTGTTGAGTCGATAAAACGATATCGTTAGTCCGTTGACGATCTTTGAACTGTGGTGCAAAAGAGTTTTGTAACGTCGTTAAACCGCCTTTGAAGGACATCTGTTTCACGTAACCACTGTAACTACAGCCGGCGTGTCATGTCATATGTCAACAGTTTTTTATTAGTTAGACAGCACCCTGGTCGTCAAAGTACAAAACAATTAATCACAATCACATCGCGTAGTTGTGGTATGTGTTTTTCTAGAAAGAGTATGTGTGTGCGAGTGTACATTCGTGAGTGTGGTATGTTTGAAGTTTGACGTACAAATTGAGACATCATTTTACATTTTCAGTGGCAACAAATGCCTTTTAAGATATCAAAAAAGACTCGTTTTATACATATTTATTTACGTTTAAAGATGTCTCAAGATTTACATAATAAGAAACGCAATTTTGGACTTTCACTGGCAAGGTAAATTTGACATCGTTTAGACGTCAAAAAAGCAATCTTTCAGGTTTCTTTTTTTATGTCTAAAAAACATCTCAACATTTACGTTAACAAATTAGACGCAATTTAGACGTACGTTGGCAACCTAAATTTGACACAGTTTAGACGTCAAAAAAGACATCTTTCAGACGTCTACTTTTGACTTCTAAAAGACGTCTCAAGATTTATGTAAAAAATATATGCAATTTAGACTTTCAATGGCTACCTATATTTGACGCCTTTTAGACATCAAAAAAGACATATCTTAGATGTCTATTGTTGACATCTAAAAGAAGTCTCAAGATTTATGTAAAAATCTTACGCAATTTATACTTTCACTGGCTACCTAAATTTGACGCCTTTTAGACGTAAAAAAGACATCTTTTAGACGTCTATTTTTGACGTCTAAAAGATGTCTCATAATTTACGTAAACAAATTGACGCAATTTAGTCTTTCACTGGCCACCTGAATTTGACCGCCATTAGACGTTAAAAAAGACGTCTTTTAGACGTCAAAATATACCACTTTTGCCCACTGGGAAGGAATTCACCACACTAAAAACAAAAGATGATCAGGTGGAATGGCTTGGTATCGGCTAACGGAGTATTATTTATTATCCTATTGTAGCACTATCCAGTATATATATACATATATATATATATATATATATATAATATTATATATATATATATATATAAGGCATACGATGGCCATACATATAAGTGATAGCATTGACTGATAATGTTAAAAATTGGTTAGTGTCTTGTTAGTAATAATTCTACGGTGTAATGTCAGTGTGCAGTGTTGTTGTGGATGTAACTGTTTTGAATGTTTTGTGCCAAGATACATGTTGGTCTCTACAGTATACGCCAGGATGTGTGGGGCTGCACGTCTTCTTTTTGACTCCTTTGCGAAGCCATGTTCAGCAGTCCTCATGACATTGACAGGTCGACCCATGGCAACTCTCCGACTTCCTCGTCCCAACGCCTGCCTCCTTCGGGAAATGGCCATTGGCAGCACTGGAATTGCGCCTCTGGAACAATGCCACAATGATGATACATACATGGCGCTGTAGCGAAACATTTCGTCGTTGAAATATCTGGTCGGCGCAGAAGTCGTATGCGCACGAGCGGAAATAGATAACCGAATATTTCATTAGGCTACATACACGAAACGTTTGGTCTGAAATATTTGACTGTTATGTTGCCAGTTGTCACTGTGAATGAAAGCTTGCTTTTTATAATATTATCATACATGAAGTGTTATTATTGCATGAATAATTAATTGGGGCCAATGTCACTGCAATTACTGAATTAGCCTACATTTAAGAATATGGGGACGACTGTTTTTGCTGTTATATAGTTCGTGTTCATTATAAGTTGATAACTGTAATTATATAAAAGTTGTAGGCTGCATGCATAAAATAATTTCAATAATAATAAATTTACTAAGGATATTATTAGGATATTACAATTACTATACTGGGCAAAATATATAGATTCACCGTCTGGTGGTGTTTGTTTTGTACTGACAATTGAATTGGGAGAGAATACGTGTATTATTGGTCATGAATGAATGTGTACAATTTATAAAAAATGGCTTTCATAAATCTAATCTACCTGTAATCCTAATAATTTTATTATGCCCAATGATACATGTTTAGCTTTGATCATATTTAGCCTAGATTGTGAGTAGATGTAAACGTCAAATCAATTGTCACACAGTTTATTCATGCACACCATCTTGATTATAATATTATAACTGGTTTGCTAAACAAATATGACTCGGTGTCCTTATAGTGTTATAATTCAATGTCCCTGGAGTTCTAGTACTCAACAAGAATAATGATTAACTAAAAGCATAGCTATACCAAACGTTCAGTACTAACTAGTTATTCGATATGCCACTACCAACGTTCACAATTTCTTTTCCAATCACTTTCCTACGAGTGATCGTGAATGTCACTTCATAAGTTAAGTTTCTCACGTGCTCTATGGTTTCTCCCTGATCTACGAAGATTTGCACTGGTTGTACAGTTCTGTTCAGATGTGTGGGGAGATTCCATCTCTGGCTGAGTTATGTCATGCGGTACGTCACGTGGTACGTCATGTGGTATGTCAGGCGGTGCGTCACGTGGTATGACAAGCGGTGCGTCAGGCAGTTCTGCATGAACAGGTTCATCCGGAGGCCGTTTGTGAGACAATTCAAGAGGCAGTTCAGAAGATGGTGTCTTCTCCAGCACCGAGCTATCACCATTCACACAACGACTCCTCACATGGTCAAAGTGTCTACGCATTACTCTCCCATCCTCGAGGCGAACGTGGACTGAAAGACACGGGGCCAGTCTGTTCCACGATAACGTCACTGAGCCATTTTGTTTTGCCACTGAAGTTTATAACTTGTTCTACAACAACACCGGGTGCAACCTGCTGGAGATCGGAAGCGAGGCTCTGTGTAATCGACTTCCAGCGAGGCCGGACCGCAATGTCTTGTGGGCCAACACCACTTTGAAGATTCCTTGACGGTGTCACACCTGCCTAACCTACAATTGCATTGGCTTGTTCTTCGTTCAGGCCGAGGGTTTCAAGGGTTCGTCCAAACAGAAACGGTTCTATAACACGCCTCTTGTACGATGCACTGCAATGGAATGAATAGCATATCTAAAGAGAAATCATGTACAGCCTGTTACAGAAGATACATACAGTTAACACATAAAAACACTATTTCCCATTTGCATTATTTAAATCGATCCAGTAGTCTCCAAGGAATCAGTGTTAGAATAACACCTCCGTTACAGATGTGTTGCTTAATGAATGTTTTACTTGAAGTTAGTGATGTGTCAATGAAATGCAGATATTTGCATCCGCTCGTGCACCTTCATTATTCCGACTATTAAATTCAAATAGGCTATTAAAATAGTAACAGAGTTCGGCGCAAAAGAGCGTTAGATTTGGCGAGCCATTGTATAGAGACAGCACTTTTTGTAGATTATAGCGATATGACATCTAGTAAGCATATATCGTTAGATTATACCTACTTTCACCTTAAAAGCTTCACAATCCAGGTGCTAGTAAGACGTAATGTACTGAGTTAAACAAAGTAACGACTGCCATAACTTGGACATACATATATCCATGTATAATTATATCAATTATCCTTATTCTTGTAACTTACAAAGATGACAATTTTTTCATATTGTCTGGCACCAGATATCGCGTTTCGGTGGAATATATCGCTGTTTGTGTTGTGGTCTCGCATGCCTGCTTTGCCTGCATAAGCAGTGTTGCCGCAACCTAAAACATGTGAAATGTGTCAGCAATAAATTCATAAATAACACTAGCATTTAGCACATCTAATCACGTTAACCAATAATTATTATTATTGTATTGACAGTTTCACGCTTTTGACTATGGCCACCAGATGGCAGGAAAATCAAACAGGAAGTCTCTAAACTCACAAATAGACAGCCGTGTTCTGTTGATAATGGACAACGGTACTAAAAATCAAGTGCTTTTATCAAAAAGTTTAAACTGCAGTGATTAAGAAGAAATAAAATAGTTTATTTTAATCAATGATTTTAATAAAAAATCATTTGATTTCAATCGTGATTTAAATCAGCTTGCCCTACACATGGGTATGTGGCAACAGGGCAGATAGTATTATTGCAAGCTATAGTGTACTATTACCATATTCCGGCTCAATAGTTATGTGTACATGCAGCATTTTAGTTTTGGACCAACTATTCACACTGTCACGGTCAATGTTACATTGGCGGATTAACTAACCATTATTGGTCACCAAAAAAATGAGGCATAACTGTTCCATATGCCAGGGGGAAAGTGTAGGGTTAGGTTTAGCCTTTCTAAAGGTTATTTGGAAATAATTAAGGTAGCAGTATGTATGTATTTACACTTGCATTGTATATAAATCTATCTGTTCGTGCTGATCATCAGGTGTAAATAGCCTAGACTGTCTATGGGTATGCCTATAGAATAACCATGTCCATGCCTATGCACATGGCCAAGCCAATGGCTATGCCTTGGACTTGGCTATGGCAGCTATGACTATGTCTATGTAGGTCGCAGTGGCTCAGGGGTAGAGTCCTTGGCTGCCGTGTCGATCAGTTCACTCAGATGTATGAATGAGTACCTGGCTATAGACAGTGGTGGATATTTGTGTACGATTAGTCTTCGCGCATCAATTGCAGTGTGGCTGGATGCTTCCCACAGAAGTTGAGATGGTGTTCAGGTGAACAGGTCTGCCAGGGGAGTAAAGTGTAAAGCGCCTTGAGCAGTCCTGAGGACTGGTCCGGACACTGCACTATATAAGAACTTACCTTTACTTTTATGTCGTGTATGCTAAACTTTATAGACTTAGACCTTAATTGCATAATTTAGGTATAACCATTGCCATCAGCATGTTATGTACCCTACACAGCCATGGTCATGATATAAGGTAATAAATTATAGGTCGAGGCTTGGGAAAAACAAAAATATTGTTGTTGATAACGTAACCTTAACTTAACACACAACCCTGAAACTAACCCATGGCTATGTTCCATAGGGACATAGCCATGGGCATGGCATAGGCCCTAGCTGTAGCCATGACATAGCCATAGGTTATAGGCATTACGGGCATAACAGGCCGTCTTAGTATCAGATTAAGACTAGTCACAAACTCAGCCTAAGCCTAAGCCGGGGGGGATGGATGTCATGCAAGTGTCAGTCAGTGACACTGATAGTGTCGGTGAAAACGCTAGAGCCTAGCCCTAGCCTAGGCTATCCGTATGTGGGTCACAGAATGACAGATCAGATGGGTACAGCGACCACGTCCAACCATAGCTCTAAACCTGTAGGTGTACATGTAAAAAATACATTAGTCCAATGCAAATGGTAATTCCAATGTCATTCATAACTTACACTTACAATCACCTGGGCACGCTGCAACATCCATTATTATTACTATTTGGTTAGTGTATTATGGCTGTGCCACATGTAAAGTTTCTCTAATTGTATGTTCACGCAGGAACTATTTTCTACTGTGGCGCTTCACATCGCCATGTGAGTGCTAAATATAGCATTACGCGGTATACATTTTGTGGTTGACGTCATGGTCTGGAATGGTCGGGCTTTAGACACACCCCCTGACATAACACGACTTGATAACACTGAGTCAGTGACAAGCAGATTTGGTTGGTTCCCAGGAAGGTGAATGAGCGAGCAGAACGCAGTCGTACCGAAAACGGTAAATATTTGTTATATCATCGACCCGCCGACTAGCACTGATGAGATATGACCCTGTCGACATCATAGCTGGCCGTGCATAAATTACATTATATAACTGATATTGTGCACACAATACATACATTATAGCTGACGGTGTTCACATACATTATAGCTGACGGTGTTCACATACAGTATAGCTGACGGTGCACAAACTACATTGTAGGGCAAACGTTGCGTATGTTGATGCAAACCGCGTCACTATTTACCCTTCCAAAGTGCGCTAAAACGCAATGTTATTAAACGTAGATATACCTGGGATACTGTTGAATTGTGGCACGAACACACTGAGGTGTCAAAATTGGGCAACACTCAAATTTTAACGGTGAAATATAGGCGGGTCCGGATTCGACACAAGTGCCAAAACTGTTTTGCAAACTAGACAAATCAAACCGAAAAATAAAACTGTAGTCAAACAGAAATATACCTTTTGTTTAGAATGTGTCTAAATGCATCCAGTACTATTACATTTGGTAAAACAATACATAGGGAAGTGGATGTTCTTGTTTTCACAATAAATACTCTCCTCCTAATGACAGCATGTTTTCTGCACTAAACATTTTACTCAAACAAGACCAAACATAATTCGCTGTATATGTTTAATGGGTAAGGGAAAATACATATTGTTTATCAAACATATTGCCTGATGTATATATACAAGACAATAATTTCATTGGTGAATAATTATGAAAACAATGGAGACAACATCAACGTGTTCATAATTTCTGTGTAGTTGCCATATGCTGGCCACTGAATATTTTAAAATGCTGACAGAAGAAGTTCACGACACTCGGAATGGAGAGACGTTCATCTCTCTTTCATTGCAACTCAGACAACATCGTATTGGTTCTTCCCAAGTCCAGCTACAAACAACTGCCAAGACTACTTCAGTCCAAAGTACACTGAAATCCGCTGCACACATAGTTGGAATTTTTCCATTTTATAATGACAATTTAACAAAACTCAATCATTGGTTTCTCTATTCTAAAAAGTTAGGTTTTTGTTGATAGTTTGGCTTTATCCTTCCCAGATAGACTTTACAAGTTCCCATAATTGAGGGACGAAATTCGTGTTGATCAAGTTTTTAAAAATCATAAAAATTAACAAATTAACATAACGTAACGTTTATTTGACCCGATGTAGGTACACAATTAATTGATTTTTCTGCATATCACTTAAGCAGCGACATTAACAAACATCAACATTATACAGGCGTACATATACGTAGATCATTATATGTTCTACATACTCTTGGAAAATACATACAAACGCTTGTACACCTATTATGGTGTTGGTGTACCGTAGAATGTAATCATATAGTTTATTCAATCGGGGTCGGTGACTCCTAGTAAGACACAGTTGTCGCTATCACCCTAGTTACGTAATTATTGATATGGTCCTTTTACAACGTGCCTGGCTCGTGTATATTTATTGGGAGTGCTTGTTTGATGTAAGAATGTAAGTTTGGTTGTGTGCTGATCCTCTGAAACTAGCATCAAATGTATTTATTGGTTTTGTTGACATGTGTAGCAATTTGATAGAGTGCATATATCACTATATTTCTGTAACAAAGATGTTTTTTTATATAAAATAAGAAGCCTCGCAAACTGTGAGTGCATATTTTGTCTTTGATTATGTCAGGAGTGTGATTTATAGCATGTGGTAGGCTGTATTTGAGACATTTCCTTGCAAATTCATGCTTAGTTCTAAAAGTATGTATATTATTTTTTTCAGAATTTTTTCACGAGTATTATATTTATGTATGTTTACACTTGGGATAATTTGCCAGTTAAGTAAATAAGGAGGTAATATTTAAATTTGATATCCCCAAACCATGACATAATAATTAATATGTGATAATATTAATGTGTTATATAACAACACTTTTATACTTTTATACATGTTTTAATCTGTTTAATATGCCAATTGTTTTGGAGCACTTATTTGAGATTTTCCAGTTTAATTTAGTGTCTAAGGTCAATCCTAGAACGTTAAATTCATCTACTCTTTCAATATTTATATAATCTATTTTAAGCGTAAGAGGTTTATTAGGCTTATGAAAAATCGTGTATTGTATTTTTATTTGCTTTTATTTAAAAACAACTTATTTATGTTTAGTCATTCATTGACATTAAAACGTTCTCATTCATTAAGGATTCTGTACTTTTATTGTGTGCGTTGTTGCTAAGAGATTTTAAAGAGCTAGATGATGTCGTGTCATCAGCGTACATGACGAAATTAGATAATTGACTAGCTTGTGAGAAATCATTTATGTAAATGATAAATAATAGTGGTCCAAGGATTGAACGTTGTGGGACGCCGATTATTATAGGTAGAACGTCTGAATTTATTTGTTCAATTTCAATATATTGTTTTCTGTTTTGTAAGTAACTTTTGAATAACTGCAAGGTTGAGCCATTTTGGTCATAGCATGTTAATTTGGTAAGTAAAATGTTATGGTCAATATAATCAAAAACCTTATAAAGGTCGAGAAATGCATTAATTGGTTCCATCATTATTATCCATTTTAGTTATAATTCTATCTATTAGCTCAAACGCAGCAACTTCCGTTGAATATTTAGCTCTAAAATCATACTGGTTATTAAATATAAACTTCATATCATTGAAATTGAAATATAATTGAATAACAATTAATTTCTCTAATACTTTAGAAATTATAGGAAGAAGGGAAATTGGTATGTAATTTTCAAGTAAAGATGGATCATCTTTCTTAAATATAGAAATAACTTTTGCAATTTTTAGTTTATCTGGGAATATCCCGGGGTTTAAAATTGGCTTTATTAACAGCGTTAATGGTTTTATAATTACAGGTTCAATTATTTTGAGAAATGCCATTAAATCCACAGCTGTTTTTGTATGAAGATTATTAATAGTTTTCCAAATAGTTTCAGACACTCTCAAAAGGAAATACAAAATTGCAATATAATTTGTATCAGTTATTTTTGTACCATTTTCTATTTAAAAAAATAATGGTAGTCTGGTTTGTACGATTTTTTTGAAAGAAATTCATTAATGATTTTCCAGGTATTTTTATGTCATATTTAAATCGATGAAATCTTTGTTCAAAATACATTTGTTTGTCTGCACGAATATTTGTCTTTAATATCGTCAGCTTTACAAGTATTATAAATTAAGAGAAAGAGAAACGAGAAGAAGAGAAAGAGAAAAAACAGCTTGTAGAGAAAGATCAAACTTGAAAGCATAATCATTTAAAACAATTAATGATAATATTAACTGACACATAATTATATTATCCAGGAGTCTACAGTGTCAGTAGTGAAGACTTATCTCTCTTTACATGTAGGAACAAATAATGCAGACTGGGAGGGAACAACTGCGATAGTACAGAAGTATAGACAGTTAGTGAGGAAGCTAAAGAAGACGAGAGTCGAACAGGTTATTTTGTCAGGAATTTTGCCAGTAATGGGAGGAAGGGGGGCAACGTATAGAAACTGCAAGAGGATGGCGATCAATGCACTAGCTGAGCAGATGTGTGAAGAAGAGGGGGTGGGATTCACAGATTTATGGGGATACTTTGTTGGGAGGGAAGATATTTACATGAGAGATGGCCTCCATCTTAGTGGAAAGGGGGCAGCAGTTTTCTCAGAGAATCTGCTAAAGTCTGTTGACAGTGGGACAGGTTGCATCTATTTAAACTAGATTCGCAGGGGGGACTCACAGAAAAGCCTGAAAATGGAGGCATAGATAAAGACAGCACAAATAAATCAACAAATAACATTCTGGAAAACTCTTCTGAAGCTGGATATAAATGTGTTTGTTTAAATGCAAGGAGTATAGTAAACAAAAGAAATGAACTAAACATTATGGTAGAAGATATTGACCCTCATATAATAGGTATAACCGAATCCTGGACCACCACCGATATATCAGATGCTGAATTGGGACTGACAGGATATGTAATGTTTAGAAAAGATAGAATAGGAAGAAAGGGAGGTGGAGTTATTTTATATATTAAAGAATCTATTCAGGCTTATGAAATAAAATTAGAAAGAGAACCAGATTGCGAAGAAGCTGTTTGGTGTAACATAGTTACAGGAAACTCAACGTTAACAGTTGGGTTAGTTTATCGAAGTCCAAACATAAGCATAGAAGAGAATGAAAAAATACAAAACGCTATAAGGGAAGTAAGCAAACGGGACTGTATTATTATGGGGGATTTTAACCATGGGCATATACAATGGAATTCTCTACAGAGTATGGGGAGAGAGGACCACAAGTTTTTAGTTTTAGTTTAAGATACATTCCTTTCTCAACATGTGCTAGAACCAACCAGGGGTGAGAATGTGTTAGACATAGTTTTGTCCTCACAGAATGAATTAGTTGACAATGTCAAGATATGTGAGCCACTGGGGAGTAGCAATCACAACCAGATACATTTTACCATCAAAGTAAAATCAGAAAGGAATAGCAAAAAGCAGTATAGGAGAAATTTCCACAAAGGAAGGTATAAGGACATGAGGAAATATTTAGCAAAGATAGACTGGAATAAGACACTGAAAAATAAGCAAATTTAATACCCTTCAAAAAACAAGGAAAACGGTCCAAAAAGAAACACTTATCGAAAGAAGCCATTAGAAAAATTAAGTATAAACAAATAATGTGGAAGTCATATAGATGTACTGGAAATGATGAAGACTACAACAATTATAAAGAAGCACTTAACCAAGCTACAGCTGAAATTAGAATTTAAAGAGAAGCTATGAACAACAATTAGCTAGTAATATAAAACATGACAGCAAGAGTTTTTATGCGTATGTTCGAAGCAAACAGAAAGTTCAAGATAAGGTCGGTCCTCTAGAAGATAGTGCTGGAAATATAATATCAGAGGGATTCATAATGGCAGAAGACCTGAATGAGTACTTTAGTTCAGTGTTTACCAGGGAAGATATTAGTTCACTGCCAATACCAGAGGCTAAGTTCAAGGGGGCAGATTCAGACTATTTAGGACAATTAATTGTAACCCCGGAAATGGTAGCTAAGAAAATAAGGGCTATGAAGGATAATAAATCACCTGGAGTGGATGGTATTCCACCCAAACTACTATTGGAAATTGTAGAACAAATTAGCATACCACTTGCAACAGTTTTCAACTTGTCATTAGAAGAGGGAGAATGGTTCCTTTAGAATGGAAAGAAGCAAACATTATACCGTTATTCAAAAAATGTTCGAGAAACAAGTCAGAGTAATATAGACCAGTGAGTTTAACATCAGTGATTTGTAAATTATTAGAAAGACTAATTAAAGATCACATGGTGGATTTTCTTGTTAAACAAAACTTGATAAACCCATCTCAACATGGTTTTTTTAAAGCGAGGTCATGCTTAACAAATATGTTATGTTTTTTGGAAGACATCACTAAGTGGGTAGATGAGGGATCACCAGTAGATATGGTCTACTTAGATTTTCAAAAAGCTTTTGACAAAGTACCACATCAAAGATTACTGCTTAAACTAAAGGCCCATGGCATAGGAAATGGTATAATAAACTGGATAGAACAATGGCTGATTGACAGAAGACAACGTGTAGTAGTTGATGGGGAGGCTTCAAACTGGAAATCGGTATTGAGTGGGGTACCACAGGGATCAGTATTAGGTCCTATATTATTCTTAATATACATCAACGATTTGGATGATGAAATAACAAGCAAGGTGTTGAAATTTGCGGATGATACAAAAGTGTTTAGAAGGATTAAAAGTGATGGAGATAGACAGCATTTACAAGATGATCTTGACAGGTTGATCAAATGGTCTGAAAAGTGGCAAATGATGTTCAATTTTGGAAAATGTAAATGCCTCCACATAGGACATGGGAACGAAGAGGTAGAATATACAATGGGGGGTACTGTACTAAGTACTACTGTAAAAGAAAAGGACTTAGGGTTAACCGTTAGTGCTGATATGAAGATTTCAGAGCAGTGCGGAATTGCAGCTTCAAAGGGAAATCAAATCCTTGGATTAATTAGGCGAAACATAACGTATAAGGAAAAAGAGCTAATAATACCGCTGTACAAAACAATAGTTAGGCCTCATTTAGAATATTGTATTCAAGCGTGGAGGCCATATCGCAGGAAGGACATAGATATGCTAGAAAGAGTGCAGAGGAGAGCAACTAAAATTATACCAAATCTGAGGGATCTTAGTTACGAAATACGCCTAAAAAAAGGCGGTTTAACAACACTAGAAACCAGGAGATTGAGAGGAGATCAGATAGAAGTGTTTAAAATATTGAAGGGTTATGAAAATATTGATAGAAATATGTTTTTCTCAGTTAAGAAAGATAGAAGGACTAGAGGACATGATCTTGCATTAGCAAAGGAGCAGAGTAGATTGGATATAAGAAAGTTTTCATTTTCACAAAAGACTGTAAATGAATGGAACAGATTACCTGCTGATTGTGTGGGTGCTAGTAGCGTGAATATGTTTAAAAATAAAATCGACACATACCTCAGACGGGCGGGATACACATAGATAAAAGAGTCGGACTCTCGATAAGCCAAGGGCTTCCTTGTCCACCTGCTACCTAGAGTTAATTCTCTGGGTGGTAATCTTGTTAAATCTTGTTAAACCTATTATTGTCATCGTCTCGCTCAGGAGACTTACGTTGCGCTGTCTTGTGTAATAAAAAAATTAAAAACCGTTCGTATACCGGGGCCGATTCCCGGTCGCAGGCCACGTGTTCATCGTAAAGTGTTCATATCCGCCTGCGTGTGGGTGACCCTGATCGTGTTAGTCAATGTCTTGATTACTACTTTCCCATTATAAGTCCAGCAGTCAGCTATTTTCTTCGCACGTTTCAACTGCCCGCGGCGCTGCGTCAAGTCCTCGTTGACGAAGATTTGGAGTTGGTTTTAATTGACGCTTCTAGCCCGTACGTTAGTCTATTGAATCGTACGAAGACTACACGATGTCGATCTCCGGTTGCAACCCTTTTGCCAAGCCTAGGCTAATTACAATGCCCTCTTGTCACACTGCCATATTGTCATTTATCGTCGGGAGTATTATTCAATGTTATCGCACTCACTCAATCAATTTTTCTTCGAGGGCGGCCATTCTGCGGTATTTGGTTTCGAACTTCGAGTTCAGGTCGGCGATTGTCTGCGAAAAGGATGTCGATCTTATCGGCCAGCGCTTGAGGGTACAACGTTAACCCCAGTTTTCGTAGCACAGCGTCATCATTCAGCAATTGCACGAATTTTAGCAGCATCACATCAATGTTCTGTACATCGCTGTCAGTAACAGTGGAAGATTTACGTTGGAGTATTCCTATGAATTTTTATTCTCCCACGAAAGGTACGCGACGTAGACCACCCATCTTGCAACTTGAAATATCACCAAACTCCAATAGTTTTCTCGGTTAGCTAATATAATGTAGCACCTAGGCTAAAACCAGCATGAAAACCACTTCAACCATTTTTGTTGCATGCATTTTCATGACACATTTGCATTATTAACAAACAATTTATTACGACATCAGTAGTTTGATGCATTTTACTACGGGACCACATGACAATATTCTAAATGTATTTGACTCTTTATTAGGATATGGTGTGTACTTGATTGATATATATATTATTTAAAATAATAACCAAATACTTATATTTACCATTATAGTTTAGGAGAAACCGGATGTCGTAATAAACATTCCTTAAAAGGGTCGCACCATTTCTGTGATTTCAAACAAGTCTGGTGGCTTTGTTGGATGTATTGCACAAACATGTTGTTCTCAAGTAGATATTACAATATACTGTACCTCTGGATGAGCACGTCCTTCAAATATTATGATTCTTGATGTGTTTGAAGTTGTTTTAACTTGGATGTCGCAATAAACAGCAAATATGTGGACAATATAAATTGGTCGCTCCAAACAATATTTCCGACATTTTCCTGCATTGAATGTATACATATCAAAAGAACATGTATTTTCTAAAAATGCAGGTACAAAATACTGTTTCTAATGCAATTAATAGTAATTCCAATCAGTGATGTAGAAAGTGGAAAATAAAAAAAGACACTAATTTTTGGGGTATTCCTCATTTTTAGAGGCTATATCTCTAAGATTATTGGACAGATGGCTGTACGGTCACGTTGTGACGAGTTGAATGAGCGGTTGGATAAGAAGGATCAACATGTTGCTGCTCTAGAAGCAAGACTGTCTTCAATGGAGGCTGATCTAGATAAATTGGAGCAGTATTCCCGTAGATTAAACCTACGATTCTTCGGAATTCCCGAGTCGGACAGGGGGGAAGATACCACCGGCAAGTTGTTGTCTGTTGTCAACAAAACAATGGAAGTCACACCTCCCATTGTGAACACGGATGTAATGACCAGCCATTGTCTTTGACGGTGACAGCCAGGTGCGGACGCGCAACCTCGACCAGTGATCATCAAATTTGCCACTACCCACGTGCGCGACGTGGTCATTCGTGCGAGACGTCGCCTGCGGGAAAGCGGCGATGGACCAATGATGTACGTCAGTGAGGATTTAACAGGTCGACGAGCGGCGCTGGCAAAGAAGACCTGACAGATGAACAATTCTAAGAAAATAAACGATTGTTGGACTTTCAACGGCAAAGTGGCCGTAAAGTCCTTGAACGATGTTATAAAGAAAATCCGCATTGACGCCGATTTTAACGGGTATTGACTGGGACGGCACTTGTACAAACTGTCAAACGTTGCTTTTGTTCGCGGCAACGACTTTGTATGACTCATGTGTGACTCATCGCAGTGACTATAGTGACTCATCGACGGTACAAATCTACCACTTGCTACTGGTATTGGTATACACAACTATGTATGTTAAGTCTAGCCAATGGAAACGCTAACAAAGGCACAGCTACCAGTAAATATATTTATGTTTACTATTCTTGAAAATGGTAATGCCAACTGTGTTCTATTACACATGAGCATCTGAAATTTGTGTTGGGTTATTTTACGAATGAACATCGGCATAATGAAACTAATATGTTTATGATATAACCTTTGGGTTTTGCAGGCTTATATAAGCATCATCAATGGAAATTGTGATAGTAAGCAATATTTATATGCAGATGTGTGTAATAATAATAATTATTATTATTATTATTGCTGCTTGTTTACACTAGCCATGCGTGATGTTAATGCTCTATTACACATGAGGAGTAACATATCTACGAGCTAACATCCTTACACTGTACTCTAAAATCCGTACACTGTATTACACGTAACCTTACGCACTGAACCTAATGCTAACTATATCAAATTTGATTTTGGTATGTCAGTGTATACTTAGGGGCTGACGGACGTAATGTATTATTAATCGTTTGTTTTGTTACATTACTTAATCAAAACATTATTATATCACATATTTAATTTAACTATTTCTTTCCAGTGAATGTGAATATCTCTTGATGTCATTAACCCAGAGCCTAATTAGCTTGCCTCTTCTTTTTTGTTATGTTTTCTCAATTAAAACAATGCGATGTTTCTCTTTACTTACTCTCATACTTTTACACATAATAGCACGTTCGTCTTACCATGATTTTGACCAATTTAATGAGTTAGCAAAGAAAAAAATTATTTTAAGTACAAATATACAATCAATAAATGCCAAATTTTCTTAATTTGAGGCATTCATGGAAGAACTAAATACTATAAACTTTAAATTTAATGTAATATGTTTGCAAGAGTCATGGACAGATGAAAGCGAGGATCACCATTTCTCTACACGGATACCACTGGCAATATCGCAGCGTAAAACATGTTACAGCAAAGCAGGGTCGATAATATATATTGATAACCAGTATAAATCAGAAGTTAAACTGAATCTCAATACATATGAATACTAGGAAGGGTTGATAGTTCGAGTAAAGGGTAGTGACCTATCTAAGATTTTAATCATTTGAAATATATATCGGTCTCCGACAACGCGTAAAGATAACTTAAACGAATTTATAGATGAATTTACACCAATTATATAAACATTGGAAAACAGTAATGATGATATCATTATTGCTGGGGATTTTAATATTAACTTATTCAAATTAATGAAGATGACATTTTAGTAGCTTTTTTGATACTTTAATATCATATAGTCTCTACCCACAAATAACTCTCCCCACTAGATTCACTAGAACAACTGGAACCCCCTGGTAGATAATTCATTTTGTAGACTTCATAATTCAATACTAGAAAGTACGGCAGCGATCTTAACTATACGATTTTCTGATCACCAACCGTAATTTATGATTATGCACAACGATGTAAAGATAAAATCGCCTCCTAAATATGAAAAAATAAACATTATAAATGTAGAAGCAATGACAAGTATCATGAATGAAATACCATCAAATAACATTTACGATAAATTAAATAAAAGTCCAACCACTGATCCAAATTGTAACTATGATATATGTGAAGAAATTAGCCGTGCTAAAAATAAATACATGCAAAGCAAATGAATAAAAATTCAAAAATACAAACATAAGAAATCGACTTGGATCATTTGAAAAAGAACAATCCACTGCAATTTTCCAAAAAAAACGTTCCAATAACGGGAAAACGGGCTTCTGGCCAATGTCCTACCACGCTGTAGGAATGGACACGTGATGACGTAACGAACTCGCCAATGCCAGTCATATTGCCTTCTACTGTCATTATTGCCTTACTTGAGAAATTCTTGAATTATTCAGATGTAGATGTTCATCACACAAACCATGTCATCCAGCACTGTGTCGGTGTTGTGCAGCTCGTTTATTATATTTGTTATGTTGTGTCTGTCGAGGAGAGGCTAACTGTCAACATGATATTACACCTGTTGCTGCCACCAGATAGATTGCGATTCACTTGATTTGTAAAGTTACATTTTCTAAACATATGAACATGAGGTTAGACACTTTAATTGAACCGCTGTCATAAATAGTTTCGAAGATATTGACAAAACATCGATTTGTTTCAATGGCTGTCGCTAATTTGCATATTAAGTGTGGAAAGTGATTGGCAGGACTACTATCTGAACATTCTCGTCGATACTGCATATACCCTCAAAACGCAGGTATACACACTTCCTCTGTTTTGCTTTTACACATACGTACTGCGTTATTGACCAGATTGAATATTTTGCAAATGGCGGCATCAAATTTGCATATTTTGTGTAGTGGAGTGTTGTATCTTTTTGAAAATTGTTTCTGAACAACACCACAGACCTTCAAAACATGGGTATATACATCACATTTGTTGTGCTGCTGTCAGTAGTTACTGAGATATTGACGAAAATAGAATATTTGGTAATGGCGACATTAATTTGCACATTTTGATTTTTTTTAAGGGTACCAGGGTGGCATCATTCGGATTCCTGATAAAGATATGTTAGAGATATTAGAAACTGAAAAATACTTTGTACAAACCCTGCTGCAAAGTTTTCTGACTGACTATTTACTAAAACTGGCAATATAATACTACTAACTATTTCCGATTCACTGGAAATTTGTACATAAAAGATGGACGATCTCGGAGTACAATTTTAAAGGCAGTCAACCTTAGAAGTTCTTACAGCATGGCAAGGAAAGCATGTTTGTTTATTTGCTTTATTTCCGACCATAAATACATTCGGGCACAAAAAAACATAATTACGTAGCCCGACATAATCTGTAGCTGTAAAATATAGGAAATGTGTGTTTGTCGTATTTCTCTGAACAAATGGTGGGTGATATCTTCGTAACAACAACATTGCCAAGATAATACTAAAATGTCTACCTAAGTACTTTTAATATAACAATGTTCTCACATGGATAAATAAAAGAAAGAACATAGTGTCCCGCTTACCTATTCTGAAATATGAGAACTTGTAACAGGAATCACAAAAGCATTTGTAGCGCAGTAACGCAGAGGATAGAGCGCCGGTATATCAATCGAGAGAACCCGGGTTCGAATTCTGTGCTGCCGTTTCGAGCCTTAATTGGGCAAGTTCATTCAATCTACATTACCCCAGTTCACTCAGCAATATGAATGAGTACTAGCTATAGACAGTGGTATATATTTGTGTACGAATATTTTAGGCGCATTAATTCCAGCATTGTTGAATGCTTCCCGGAGTAGTCGAGATGGTCGTCGACTGAACAGGTCTGCCGGAGTAGTCGAGATGGTCGTCGACTGAACAGGTCTGCCGGAGTAGTGTGTAACGCACGAGTAAAGCAGTCAGACGATCTTCTGGACAATGCGCTATATAATAACTTTGCTTTACTTACCTTTATTCTGAAAGGCGTTATCATGAAAATAATACTGGTTGATCTAAGGAAATTACTAAGTGTGTCATCTTACTGTCGTGTTTTCCAGGAGACATGAACGTGACCGTAGTGAGAAATTCCACGAGAACAGCCACTATCTCCTGGCGACAGCTACACCATGACACACAAGTGCGCGTCACTCTCAGAGATGTCACAGAGATACGGTTTCCCAACCAAGTAGACCAAATGATCTCCGTACCTAACAGATTGGTCATCCCGGGCCATATCTACCAGGTTACAGTCCGTCGGGTGGATACAGGCGCACTGCTGGAGGCAGATCGCAACCTCCCTACAGGTAACTAATTGCCAAATAACAAACAGAGAGTGAGAGAGAGGGGGGGGGAGGGAGGGAGAGGGAGAGAAGGAGGGAGGAAGGGAGGGAGGGACGGAGGGACGGAGGGAGGGAGGGAGGGAGGGACGGAGGGAGGGAGGGAGGGAGGGAGGGAGGGAGGGAGGGAGGGAGGGAGGGAGGGAGGGAGGGAGGGAGGGAGGGAGGGAGGGACGGACGGACGGACGGACGGACGGACGGACGGACGGACGGACGGACGGACGGACGGACTGAAGGACGGACGGACGTACGGACGGAGAGGCAGTGACAGAGCAGAGACAGACACACAGAGAGAGAGAGAGAGAGAGAGAGAGAGAGAGAGAGAGAGAGAGAGAGAGAGAGAGAGAGAGAGAGAGAGAGAGAGAGAGAGAGAGAGAGAGAGAGAGAGAGAGAGAGAGAGAGAGAGAGAGAGAGAGAGAGAGAGAGAGAGAGAGAGAGAGAGAGAGAGAGAGAGAGAGAGAGAGAGAGAGAGAGAGAGAGAGAGAGAGAGAGAGAGAGAGAGAGAGAGAGAGAGAGAGAGAGAGAGAGAGAGAGAGAGAGAGAGAGAGAGAGAGAGAGAGAGAGAGAGAGAGAGGAGTATGGGTGGGTGTGGGTGTGGGTGTTTGTGTGTGTGTGTGTGTGTGTGTGTGTGCGTGTGCGTGTGCGTGTGCGTGTGCGTGTGCGTGTGCGTGTGCGTGTGCGTGTGATGTGGGTGTGTATATAGATGTGTCTCGTTTATTCGATACTCACTGTGCTTCGTTGTCTTCATTCGTTCAAGAAATAGATTGTACTGTGATTGGGAAACATATGCCTGCCGTACTTCAATTGATGGGTAATGCCATTCTCCTATTGCCATGTTCTTCGAAACTGCACTGCTGACTTTGTTGTACAATTATTGTTCTGTGTTGTAAAACAGTTCACACCCTATTCTTGTAGTTTCAGACTACAACATTTCCTGGCGACTTGATGACTTCAACGTGGATGTTGACATCACTGTCAGGGATGTCACAGAGCCAGACATGTTTGTCGCACCAGCGGGTCAAGCGTTCGTCATTCCTGAAGAATACATCACCCCGGGTCACAAGTACGAGGTCACCGTCAGTGGGATGACGTCAGCGGTGGAGGGCAAGGTCGACTTCAGAGCAGGTGAGATATCACTTTATTTACGTAAGGGAATACAATAAAGTTGAACAATAACGACCCAAGTTACTCTGCTAAATACAGTGTATGACCATGGTGTACTACAGCAGGCTGTGGTGGATCATAAATGAAGGTTGAAGTAAATCATAGTTAAGATGAACTCATTTATGTACATAAACATTTAATGATTAAGGCACATTGTTTTGTTATCAATGAAATAGTTCAGCTATTCTATTTCAATTAGTCACGGGAAAAACAACTATGGTTCTCTTTCATTCAAAAATAAATCATGTCACTTTCTGTCTTTGAATAATATAATGTTAATAATATATATCCCTTTTTAATATACTACGCGTATTTGTTATAAAGGACAAAGTAATTAATATTACTGGATTTGTTACTGAACTGTAGTTTCAATACAGCGTTAATACCTTAAATACTTTCGGCAATAATGGAGTTCCTTTGTTTCATTACAGAGTTCACACGGACGGAATTGAACAGTCTGCATACCATGGCAACTGTTCATGTGAACAACCCTCAGTTCGGTGACAACCACACCATGTTTTTCTACAGAAACAAATCTGATGACTACTTTGTTAAGTGCGAGAACATATACAGTAACACAATGAAAGTGTACTTAAAGGACTACAACGGCGACGCCGCTTCAGTTATCAACGGACAGGTCAAAGGGCTCTTCTTTAGTGTTAATGCTTACATGGGCACGCAAATGCCACCTCCCTGGTCAAACTATGGACGGAAGCGCGTCTGCATTCCAGCCGTGGCCATGCTCACTGAAAACTCCAATCTCTACTTTGCTGACTTCTACTGCAATTACAATGCACACATCGTGACGTTGGTGCAAACTACTTCAGGTTCCGAGAGCGACCGCTTCTGTAACGAGAAACTCATCAAGCTAGATAGGACTGACAACCCGTTTCTGTATCGTCCGGTCAAAGGTTTGGTTTTTGTATCATCCGTCGTCTGGGTTGAAGTGCTCTACACCGAGGATGTGGATTTATCACGTGCTGACTGTGTCTTCAGCGACGTCGAAGTCAGAGGCCAAGGCAGTTCAACTCCCGGAGGCTTGCCAAAGAACCCCCGATGTAGTGTGTGTAATTTGCCCGGTGCTGCTGCTCCTGCAGATGATGGCAACAGTTCTGAGTAGACCCCTGCAGACATTCGTTGTGCACTATAATTGTTCTTTTACACTTTTTTTAACTGTTTCGCTAAATGTCTTCAGCTTGATATACAGGGCTTTAGAGCATTTTCTTTTACGTGGATTCGGTCGTTATATTTTTATTATTTTTATTATTAATCGAAGGGAAAAAGAAAAAAACATCATCATTGTGCAGCCGTAGTGTCCCGTTGTTGGGCAAAGGCCTCAACTTGTCGTTTCCAGATCTGCCTGTCTTGCGCTACCCTCTGTCAGATGGTGTCCTTCCAGAACTCGTCTAGTTTGTTTCTCCACCGTCTCACCGATCTTCGTCTAGATCGTTTCCCTTCGTAGGGTCTCCAGGTAATGATACGCGATGTCCATCGGTTATCTCGTCGTCTAATGATGTACCCTGCCCAGGTCCACTTCTGTCTTCTGATGTGTTGTATCACGTTTATGACCCTAGTCTTCTCTCTTGCCTATATGTTTGGTTTCCTCTCTCGATATGTGATGTTTAACATACTTCTTTCCATCTTTGTTTGTGCGGCTGCTAACTTGTACTTTACTTGGGGTAGGTAAGTGTCCACGTTTCCGCGCTGTATGTCATTGCTGGAAGTACGCATGAGTTGTAGACTTGTCTCTTCAAGCAGGTTCTAAAGTTATCCTTCAAAGAAGTCGCAGTGCTTGGCGAATGTTGTCCAGTCGGCCGTGGTTCTTCTTTTAATCTCCTTATCTTTTTGTGTCTCTGATACTGTATTGCATGTAAGTATGTATTCGGCGAAGCCAAGATGACTGAGATATTCTCCGACAATCCTCAAGCCTCTAGTTTCCCAGGTCAATCTTCGGAATATGGTTTTCGAATGTTGCTGTGTCACCCTGTAGTATTCCTCTCTTGATGTTGATCTTGTTGCTTTCTTTGTGTAGGTGGACTGTCATCGAGCTGTTGGTGTAGATGTCTTTCAGGAGTTCGATGTATACGTCTTATATCCCCTGTTCTTGAAGTTAGGTCAGTATTGCTTGAGTTTGCACCGAGTTGAAATCCTTCTCCTAGTCGACGAAAGCGATACAGAGAGGGATATTGTATTCTCGGCACTTCTAGTTCAGTTGGCTTACGACATGGACATGGTCTGTCGTTGAGCACCTTCTTTCGAATCCTGCTTGGTCTCGTGGTTGGTTTTCGTTGAGTGTCTTCTCTAGCGTATTCGTTAATATTTTTGTGAATAATTTGTAGAGGTTTGATAACAGACATATCGGTCTGTAGTTCTTTAAGTCTTTCTTATTTCCCTTCTTGAAGATTATCACCATCTTTGCGTTCTTCCATGCGATGGGTATTCGTCTTTCTGATAAGCATTTAGTATAAGGCTTAGTTAGTGTCTTCGAGATGGTATCTTCTCCTGTTTTTAATGTTTCAATGTTTACCTGGTCGTTGTTGTTCTTCATATATCTTAGCGCTGCTTCCACCTGCTATGGTGTTATCTCTAATACATCTTTCGAGTCGGTGTGAATTACGGTACTCTGTTCACTGTCGTGTAGCTCGGTGTAGAATTGCTCTATTCGTTCCATGATCATGTCTTGGTCTTTTATTTAACTACCATGCGTATCGAGAAGTTTAATCAGTCTGTCTCGGCCTAGAGTCTGTGTTCTTCTGACTTTCGTCAGGCTCTTTCATGTAATAATCGTTTCTCGTATGATTTCTTGATTGTACTTCCTTGTGTCCTCCTTAGTTTTCTTTTTGATAATCTTGACTATTTCTGCCTACTCTATATATTTTTACGGTCGCCGTTTTCCATCTCTCTTCGTTTTTTTCACTAAGGCCTATGTTGGTGACGATATTCTCGTCTTTACTTGTTTTTGATTGCTTTGGCTACACCTGTCTCACTTAGTTGGATCATCTCTGTTGCTCATGGTGCCGATGTCATCTAGTTCTTGCTGTTTGAGTTGGAATTCGATCTTTTGTGATCCTATTTTTGTGGTACCAACTCTTGGTGGTCTCTTGTTTATCAACTTCTTTCTTTCAGCCTTTATGTCCAGTTTGATGTGGCTCATTATCATTCTGTGGTCACTTCCGATGTTGACTTGATTGATGACAGTTACGTATGTGACCGTGTCTGGCCTGTTTGTTAGGATGTAGTCAATTTTGTTCTTCCTTTCTCCGTTTGGGCTTTTCCACGTCCATCTCCTCCCTACTTTCTTCTGAAACGTGATATTCCTGATTTTGTACTGTATTGATATCACTCATTCTACCAAGGTGTCGCCTCTTTCGTTTCGCACTCCTGAGACAAAATGTAATGTTCCTGTTGCCCTTTCCATTGTGTTTGTTCGTTTCCCTATTTGTGCATTAAAGTCTCCCATCACAATCGTATAGTGGGTTGGTTTTATTAAGGTCTCACCCATGTAGAAACAGACATATTCGATTGCATATCGAGAAATCAGAGGCATTCAACGCGTCACCGCATCGTCAAGGTCTAAAACTCTAGGCGTTTATTGGCAAAGTACCAGGAACGTGTTTCAATAGGTCAGCCGCCGGTAACTGTAAGAGTCTCCTAGTTTAAAAATAAACTCTGAATAAACTACAGACGTATTGTTTATGGTTGGGTTGTGGTTGTTCGAGTGTTTCATTCTCCTTTAATGCTTTGGTACCGTTCTGAAAAAGACCTAACCACTAGAGAGCGGTGCCAGAAATCCCAGAATGTCTATAGAGGCGTTGTAAAGGAATTCCATGATCAATTATACCAAAAACAGGTGACCGATCTAGTAATGTGAGAGCAGTCAAATTGCTATTATCCGTATTGCATGTGTATTTAAGAAGAGACGTCTCAGTTGATTGAAATCGCTTATATGCAAATGGCAGATCAATTGGTAAGTGCTGTGTATAAATAATGTTCATGGAGGCGATTGGCAACAACCTTTTTGCAAAACCTTCGACAGAAAACTGAGGTTAGAAATCGGACTGTCATTTTTGCACAGGTTTGTTTTTTATAAGAGGATTGACAAGAGCTTGCTTGAAATCATGTCCACTATGCCCGGTACGCATTTTATTATTTATGATCTATCAAAGGTTTACCTAAAGAAAACACTGCAAGAATCAAGGGAGACGATCGAGACAGGAACTCCACGTGATAAATTGGAGTTTTGCATCTATTGATCCACTCGTCCCACAGCAACGTCCAGATGTGTTGACAAGCACTGTCACCGGGCTAGTTATGAATCACTCCTCCCTCAAGGCAGAACTGCTAGGGAAAACACAGAGGGAATCTTCCAATTTTCATGATCAAGTAACCACAAATTGTCATTCTACGGGAAACAGTAAAGTTGGAAATGCCAAAATTATTGATTTTACCATTAAGAAAAATCTACTAATACACAGAAGTTTTATTTATGTTAAAATTGTGAAGAATATGTACTGATTTAAAAAAACCAGCAACGTATTCTACAAAACAATTAGACACAGAGGTGTTAAACTGTGGAACAACATTTAAACGTCAATTCCAGGTACCTGTGTATGTAAACAAGAGTGTGTCTTATATAATTGTTGTAATCGAAATGCGACGAAAAATTTGTATACTATGTACAATTTGAGCATTTAAAATTACATGTAAATGGAAAATGTTGTTGAATCATCTAGTATATAAGCCATTTAACAAGAATAAACAGGTATAGGATAGTGTAGTGTTTGCATCGAGCGGTCGGTAGGGAAGCATACGGGCACACGTTCACTCACTCAGTCATACTAATGATAAGTCAGGTTATACATTTTTACAGTTTATTATATGCAGAAAACCCTACCAATACAAGATCTAATACACAATATGTGGCTATGTCTGCTAAATACTACCCAGTTATAAATGTCAGACCGATAGGTGTAGACGGCGGCGGCTATTGCAGCAACCGAATTGTAACCGGTATATTCTAAATGTCAAAACGACAGGTTCCGATGGCGGCGGCTATTACAGCAACCGAATTATAGATGTCAGAACGATCAGTACAGAAGGCGGCGGCTTATACACAGCAACCGAATTATAGATGTCAGAACGATCAGTTCAGACGGTGGTGGCTTATACACAGCAACCGAATTATAGATGTCAGAACGATAAGTTCAGACGGTGGTGGCTTATATACAGCAACCGAATTATAGATGTCAGAACGATAAGTTCAGACGGCGGCGGCTTATACACAACAACCGAATTATAGATGTCAGAACGATAAGTTCGGACGGCGGCGGCTTATACACAGCAACCGAATTATAGATGTCAGAACGATAAGTTCAGACGGCGGCGGCTTATATACAGCAACCGAATTATAGATGTCAGAACGATAAGTTCAGACGGCGGCGGCTTATATACAGCAACCGAATTATAGATGTCAGAACGATAAGTTCAGACGGCGGCGGCTTATATACAGCAACCGAATTATAGATGTCAGAACAATAAGTTCAGACGGCGGCGGCTTATATACAGCAACCGAATTATAGATGTCAGAACGATAAGTTCGGACGGCGGCGGCTTATATACAGCAACCGAATTATAGATGTCAGAACGATAAGTTCGGACGGCGGCGGCTTATATACAGCAACCGAATTATAGATGTCAGAACGATAAGTTCGGACGGCGGCGGCTTATATACAGCAACCAAATTATAGATATCAGAACGATAAGTTCAGACGGCAGCGGCTTATATACAGCAACCGAATTATAGATGTCAGAATGATAAGTTCAGACGGCGGCGGCTTATATACAGCAACCAAATTATAGATGTCAGAACGATAAGTTCTGACGGCGGCGGCTTATATACAGCAACCGAATTATAGATGTCAGAACGATAAGTTCAGACGGCGGCGGCTTATATACAGCAACCGAATTATAGATGTCAGAACGATAAGTTCGGACGGCGGCGGCTTATATACAGCAACCGAATTATAGATGTCAGAACGATAAGTTCAGACGGCGGCGGCTTATATACAGCAATCGAATTATAGATGTCAGAACGATAAGTTCGGACGGCGGCGGCTTATATACAGCAACCGAATTATAGATGTCAGAACGATAAGTTCGGACGGCGGCGGCTTATATACAGCAATCGAATTATATATTTCAGAACGATAAGTTCGGACGGCGGCGGCTTATACACAGCAATCGAATTATAGATGTCAGAACGATAAGTTCGGACGGCGGCGGCTTATACACAGCAATCGAATTATAGATGTCAGAACGACAAGTTCGGACGGCGGCGGCTTATACACAGCAATCGAATTATAGATGTCAGAACGAAAAGTTCTGACGGCGGCGGCTTATATACAGCAACCGAATTATAGATGTCAGAACGATAAGTTCAGACGGCGGCGGCTTATATACAGCAACCGAATTATAGATGTCAGAACGATAAGTTCGGACAACGGCGGCTTATATACAGCAACCGAATTATAGATGTCAGAACGATAAGTTCAGACGGCGGCGGCTTATATACAGCAATCGAATTATTATAGATGTCAGAACGATAAGTTCGGACGGCGGCGGCTTATATACAGCAACCGAATTATAGATGTCAGAACGATAAGTTCTGACGGCGGCGGCTTATATACAGCAATCGAATTATATATTTCAGAACGATAAGTTCGGACGGCGGCGGCTTATACACAGCAATCGAATTATAGATGTCAGAACGACAAGTTCGGACGGCGGCGGCTTATACACAGCAATCGAGTTACTCACAGAGTCAAATTTTTACGGGTGAACTGCGATAGTCTTTTAGTACTTTCGAAAATCTTTATTATATCGACATTCCTACACGCTATAAAATTATCCCCTCTAAATTTCCACCCGTACCACAGTTACTATACATACACAGCTGTCTATCCTTTCTATAATCATTACACGTTAGATTCAACTTTCCTACCTGTCTACCCTAACTATAATGTACAGTTTCCTCGGTCCTTTGAAATCTTACCCTATGCTACCTCCCCACTGCATTCACATTATTGCGTAAGCACTAGCCAGCCGTCAATAGCCGTACAGGGTAACCCCAACTGTAATCTTTCACATTCACTACCAACCTATGTTAAATACTAGACCCCACATCGTGACAGATACACATGGGTTTACTGATAAAATCACATAATTGCTTAAAACATAATACTGGATCTTTCCTACATCGATTAACGTGTGATTTGATGAACGTTTTGGGATAGATAAAATAAGCTTCACGTATTCACAATACACACACCACGTGGCGCTCAGTATAATTTATACCAAACAGGTTACAACCTGTTTGCTATGAGATTCGTAAGCATCCACGATTTGTAATTTCCCAGAAACTTAGCACACAATTTTCTTAAAACGAAAGTAATTACACTATTGAAAGACCGAGTTTCTACTATTACTGCAGTGGAGATCATTCTAGCCAGCAGACTATATAGGCTTAGTACAGCTGCGTCACTTTTTCAGTCGATCATAATATCTTGAAGAGCATGCCAGTACTTGTTGTGGTGTTAAGCTTGTTGTGATTGTTGAGTTATATACCAAGTGGTGTCAACACTTTGTAGATATTGTCAGCCTCCAAACCCAGCTAATTAACTGCTGAATATATGAGACATCGGTTGAGCAAACTGAACTAGAAATGGCACATTCAGAAGGTAAGAACACACAGTGTTGACGTGTGAAGCATCTGCACTTTTTTATCACTGAAATGCGTTCATTAACAAAGCAGAACTGTTTATGTGATAAAGCAATAAAACAGGTTTATGGCAGGATGTGGGCTAAAAAAATAACCTGTTTATTTTTTAACTAAGAAAACATTCTTTCTGAGATCACAAGGGCTGTCGAAGTTACCACATTACTGTTTGGACGTTGTCTTGAGTGTGACTGAAAATAAAATTCAGTTGATATATTTAATTTGTCAGCAGCTTGCTGAAAAGGTACACACTGAAATATTACCAACCACACACAAGATTGTCATAACTGGTCGTGATCCTGTCCCCGAATAACTATATAATGGTGTTCTAACAGACCACAATAATCTTAAGATATATGAGGAGGCGGACGTGATCATAGTTCAGACAAATGCCACAAGTAACCCATGCTGGGGCAAACAGCATCAACATCATATGCAATGACACCGATGTGTTCGTCCTACACATCCATTAGAACGCAGGACACGATCTTACCTGCAGATACACAATGGAGTGCATCATTCCTGGTCGGGCAATCATGAATGTTCAGTAGGCTGAGGCCCTCCGAAAATCTCCAACTGCACACTCCACCCAGAGAGAAATAAAATACTCAAACTTCGAACTACACTTTTGCACTCGCTTTTACACTTAATGCAAGGCCCGTTTTATGAAAACGCAAATTTTATTTTTACCTTGTTATTGGGAAAATAAAATCCCGTTATGGTCCAACACAAGAGCATGGTATCTAAAAATAAAAACTTCCTTATCCAAAGACCAAAAGACCCGTTATTTGAAAAAGAAAAATCCACTGCAATTTTGCTATAAAAAAACGTTCCAATAACGGGAAAACGGGTGTCTGGCTAGTGTCCTACCACGATGTAGGAATGGACACGTGATGAAGTAAAGAAATCGTCAATGCCAGTCACATTGCCATCTACTGTCATTATCGCCCTACTTGAGAAATTCTGGAATTAGTCAGATGTAGATGTTCATCAGACAAACCATGTCATTCAGCACTGTGTCGGTGTTGTGCAGCTCGTTTATTATATTCGTTATGTTGCGTCTGTCGAAGAGGGGCTAACTGTCAACATGACATTACACCAGTTGCTGCCACCAGATAGACAGCGATTTATTTGATTTGTAAAGTATATGCTGGGATTTTGCCAGTTTTTACAAAATGAAAGGTACAGTGTATGAACACCTCGTTTGAGATACTATCATGCAGACCTGGGGCCGTGTACATTTTCATGAGTACAAGTACGAGTACGAGTACTTTGATGATGGATGAGTACGAGTACATTGCTGAAAGCTGAGAACGAGTACAAGTACGAGTACATTCTCACGAGTACGAGTAAAAGTACGAGTACATTTTTTTAAATACATTTTTATGAGGAAAACTAAGAAAAACCTCTATTTCATCAATAATGAAATTCACTTCATTGGCATTCATTTCAGTGGCATCGTATGATCTTATCATCTATTTGCCATTGCACCGAATGAACATGAGTTGTTCACAGGTTGAGTCTTTCAGGCTGCACCGTTCAGAACGTTCTCGGCTATGCTAAATACCCTTTCAACTGGGGTTGATGAGGCCGGAATGCTGAGATGGTGAGAGACCAACTGAGCCAGAGTTGGAAAACTCAGAACTGGAGTGGGTGACTGTGACGATCTGTACATGGCTGACTGGGGTATTCGTTCACCTCTACAATCAGCAATCTGCTGATATTATAAGTTTGCAGTTTATATTTTCTGATCGTAGACTACTAATTGTTGAGAGGGTTAGCACATGTCCACATAACAGGCTCAGCATCCCCTTTGGACTTTTTAGCCAGGCTGCTGGCATGGGATTATACTAGTGTAGGAGGCAGTTTGACTTGAGCCACCTTACTTCTACAGAGGAAGACTGGCATTTCTTGTTCTTAGCAGTTAGCACTGTCAGCCACTGTCAATTGGCATGATCTCCAGACTACACCAAAGGCATTTCCTGTCTAACTGGTGGGTTAACTGCTAATTGGCTCTTTATGGACATCCTGGTGGCTCAATTAAACAAACAGGTTTATGGCCTGAACTGATAGCCTACAATTATTGTTTGTTGAAGAGGGTGTTTCTGACTGAGAAAAGATGCTGCCTGTTGCCATGTTTGGGTATCATAAGTCATGGTTATTAGAGAATGAGGATGTACTATGTATAGGGATGGTAAGGTGGTATTCTATCAGAATTAACAAAGTATTTAAAAAATAGTTGAACATTTAAATATTTCAGGAAAGTTTAATTGTATGACCAAATATATTTATTTTGTGCAGTACATATTGAGAAAGTACTCAGATGTACTCGTAATGTACTCGTAAAATCTGAGTACAATGAGTATGAGTAGGAGTCCATGATCCATAAGTTTTATGAGTACGAGTACGAGTACTTAAAAAATGTACTCGAGTACACGAGTACCGAGTACTTCGGCCCCAGGTCTGCTATCACGTATACTTCAAAAGTTATTGAAAAACGATGTTTCTTTAAAGGCGTTTGTAGATATAATATAATATTTAAGAATGCTTGAATATCAGTGTACAATTCTCCATTTCAATGGCACAATTACATTTTCTAAACCTATGAAAATGAGGTTAGACACTTTAATTGAACCGTCATATATCCTGATCTGTATCGTTCTAGCGTTCGTTATGACACGTCACATATATCCTGAATCATAACCTGATATGTATCGTTATAGTTTTCGATATGACATGTCACATATATCCTGGATCATAACCTGATATGTATCGTTATAGTTTTCGTTATGACATGTCACATATATCCTGAATCATAACCTGATATGTATCGTTATAGTTTTCGTTATGACATGTCACATATATCCTGAATCATAACCTGATATGTATCGTTATAGTTTTCGATATGACATGTCACATATATCCTGGATGATAACCTGATATGTATCGTTATAGTTTTCGATATGACGTGTCACATATATCCTGGATCATAACCTGATATGTATCGTTATAGTTTTCGTTATGACATGTCACATATATCCTGAATCATAACCTGATATGTATCGTTATAGTTTTCGTTATGACATGTCACATATATCCTGAATCATAACCTGATATGTATCGTTATAGTTTTCGTTATGATATGTCACATATATCCTGGATCATAACCTGATATGTATCGTTATAGTTTTCGATATGACATGTCACATATATCCTGGATCATAACCTGATCTGTATCGTTATAGTTTTCGATATGACATGTCACATATATCTTGGATCATAACCTGATATGTATCGTTATAGTTTTCGATATGACATGTCACATATATCCTGAATCATAACCTGATATGTATCGTTATAGTTTTCGATATGACATGTCACATATATCTTGGATCATAACCTGATATGTATCGTTATAGTTTTCGATATGACATGTCACATATATCTTGGATCATAACCTGATATGTATCGTTATAGTTTTCGATATGACATGTCACATATATCCTGAATCATAACCTGATATGTATCGTTATAGTTTTCGATATGACATGTCACATATATCTTGGATCATAACCTGATATGTATCGTTATAGTTTTCGATATGACATGTCACATATATCTTGGATCATAACCTGATATGTATCGTTATAGTTTTCGATATGACATGTGACATATATCCTGAATCATAACCTGATATATATCGTTATAGTTTTCGATATGACGTGTCACATATATCTTGGATCATAACCTGATATGTATCGTTATAGTTTTCGATATGACAAGTCACATATATCTTGGATCATAACCTGATCTGTACAGTTATAGTGTTGGTTATGGCAGGTCACATATATCGTGGATTATAACCTGATACGTATGGTTATAGTGTTCGCTGCTGTTACAACCAGTGTCGTGGGTGTTGTAGAGTAAATAGCTCGCGGGTGAGATACATCATCCGCTGATTGCACCGCCGTTGTGAAACGGACTCATTGTGAATTAAAGATGACTTTTTACAGCAGTAGTATTTAATATAATAATATACGTAAACATTTCAAATTGGTGTGACTTTTTGGTCGTGTTGTTTCTGCAAAAATTAAACCTGACCAAAATGATTGGGCATCGTGTCACATCGATGATTGATAGAAAGCGCGTATAAAAGTAATATATGTCGAGATATGTGGGGTGCGTTTGCCCCGGGGCTTTGCTCTGCTAACCTTGGATGTATAATCAAGTAGACAGCAGGCTCGACAATGCGCACTATAACAATCTCACAAAACGCCACGTCTTTAATGGTGCGGCTCCATATAATCGCAGGACATATCTAAGTGGGCATTATTCGTTATAAATCCTATGACAGTGCACTTATAAGATCCCGCTAGAGATCCATACGTGGCGTGATTTATAAATAATGGCAAGCGTGCATGGCTATGAAATCAAAGTATGTAATTATGAGATATGATTCATTGGAAACTAAGCAACCCAGCCACAATAGACACGCAAACACGTTATCGATACTGGGAGCAGTAATCTTTAACTCACAACGCGTCACGGGAAATTGTCACTTGACGAGCAGCCATTTGTGTACTCAGTGTGGCTAATAGTTAGCGCCACAGCGCCGTCTCGCGGGACACACGCATACTGAATACCTGTTCTCTGTCAGTTGTACGGACGTTTCTTTAACAATTATTTAGGTAAATCTTTCATTACGAGTCAAACCACGGTATTGATTTGGTTGTTACAGCAATTAAATATATTTAGTTGCATTGTGAATACGCGCGGTGTTTAGGTGAAAACTTACTACAACGCGGATAGTATTAAGCCAATATTCATTATCGTTGTGGATTGTACACCCACAAACCGTTCAATTTTGTTGGCAATTTAAGTTATCTAAACGTTATACCTGTGTCGTATAAAGACATTTGGGTGTGAGTATCATTGTTCGTAACCATTATTAATTTGTTTACGCAAGGTCTGTGATATGTAGACACCGGTGCGCGTCTGTTCGTGTAGATCCCCAGCTATGTTTGTCCGTTCGCGGGCGTGCGTGTGTACACTTGTCGCTATCACAAGGATTCTGCGTGAATGGTGGTCTGTATATATACGTTGTTATTCAGGGTCGGTCACAGAGAGGGTAGTATGGGGGGGGCAAACCCTCAATTATACCTCCGTGAAGGCTCGTCTGTCGTCGGATGCTGACATCGGAAGACGGGGGGGGGGGGGTATGTTGACATTTTTAAACACGTCCAGGGGGCACATCCAATCGGGCTAGGGGGCACGCCAGTCTAGCAGCGCAGGCATAGCGCGGCCAAATTACAAAGGTCTAGTGAGCACCTTCCCCTCAGGCCCCTGGAACCGCTTATGAGTGTTGGAACTTGTTGAATGTTTTTCATGGCTGCGAATGCAGAATATAGCAAAGTATGCTAGAGCACTCGCCCCAGAATACAGACCTCTGCCCCCTGCTCCTGATCCCCTCCCCCTCCCCCTCCCGGTCCTCAGTTGCACCCTTGATATTAGGTCTCCACCACCAGCCCCGACCCACGTCCCCAACCGGGACTCCTGGTTTCCCGTCCCCTCCCCCGACCCTCAGAACGGTCCACGGTCCAAGATCCAAGATCCAAGATCCACGGTTCCAGGTCCATAATCCACCGTCCCAAGTCCACGGTCCCAGGCCCACGGACCATGGTCCCTGGTCCACGATCCAAGATCCAAGATCCATGGTCCACGGTCCCTCGTCCACGGGCCTCGGTCCACGATTCACAATCCATTATGGATATCGACGGAACAGATGTAGTCATTATGTATGTTTTATAAACATCTGTCCACGGACATTATAGTATAATAAAAATTATGGGTTAATACGCCCCGTGTGTGTGTGTGCGTGTGTGCGTGTGTGTGTGCGTGTGTGTGTATGCTCGCGTGTGTGTGTGTGCGTATGCGTGCATGTATGTATGCGTGTGTTTGTGAGCGCACGTGCTTGCTGCGTGTCGCGTGTATATTGTGCGCGTGTGCTCGTATGCGTTTGTTTGTTTGTTTGTGTTAAGGGAGATGCGCGCGTGTGTGTGTGTGTGTGTGTGTGTGTGTGTGTGTGTGTGTGTGTGTGTGTGTGTGTGTGTGTGTGTGTGTGTGTGTGTGTGTATGTGTGTGTGTGTGTGTGTGTGTGTGTGTGTGTGTGTGTGTGTGCGTGTGCGTGTGCGTGCATGTGTGTGTGCGTGTGTTTGTGAGCGCACGTGCTTGCTGCGTATTGCGTGTATATTGTGCGCGTGTGCTCGTATGCGTGTGTTTGTTTGTGTTAAGGGAGATGCGTGCATACGTGCGTGTGTGTCCTTGTACCTAGAAAAAGCGTGTGTCGTGATCGACCAATGTAATCACTCGTGAACATTGAGGCGACCGGCGTCGTTATTTGATCCATTCAAACTCGCCGTCCAATAACAATCACCGAATCTCGACGTACGCACCACCTGGCTATTACCCAACCGTTGTGCGTGCCGATATGTACGCACTTATGAAGTGGGACTGTTCGATACTAAAGAGCTTCAGTTGTATGAGATATTAGTATTGAACAAACGTCATGTTAATATTGTATACAGCAGCAGTGTTTTGTCGTCAATGTATGTAATTATTTGATGTTCGACTAGCATGAATTGAATTAACGCCAACAATAGCGACGTAAACACTGCATCAAAGTAATAATATGTTGCTCGATAATAAGTAACTCGTAACTAGTCAGATAGTCACATTAAGACTAGCCAGTTAACAACTGAAGGTTTGCTAACAATTTTCTATAAAAAATATGTCACCTCGCAAAACTGATATGACACCTATCGTTGTCCATATTGTGTCTTAACTCTTATTATAAATAGATAGGCAACAACTTTTGTGCATCAGGTTTTACCGGTGGATCAGCCTCACTTCACCGTTAACGGGAAATACGTTTTCGGTATTCAATCCCACGGACAGCCCATGGATAGCAACTATCAGGTAATGAAATCATTTAAAGTCGACAATGAGAGATGGCAAATTGGTTGTCAAAATAATAAAATATAATATAACCGCGAGTGGCTTCCCTACGGATTCAGTCCACTCGAATGCAAACAAAAACCGCATGCTGGTGTGCCTACATTTGTGTCCTTGCGTGCGTCCGCGCTTGTGTGCGTGCATGCGTGAATGCGTGCATGTGTGTGACTTCGCGCAGGCAGCCAATGACAGGCTGCCAACACCGAGTGTTGTGCGAGGCCGTGTCTTAACATTAGATTGCCAATTACAAAAGATGAACACTAACAAAATTAAAATATATAATCATTATATTGCTATAAACAATGTTCGCGAAAACGTTACGACTCAATCTAGCAACAACATACCATACGTTCTGAGCAAGGAGAACATTCGTCAAGTGTGAAGAGTGTTGACTGTCTGTTCAACACTAGATCTAACCAAAATTCAACATCGTTATTTCTTGACGAATATACGTATTTACCTCTCAAGAAACTTGTTTTCAATTTTTTTAATTTGAAAAAAACGGTAATTTTGTGTATTATAAAAACCAAGAAACCAGATCATCAATTCATTCAAGGAACATTTTTAATGTTCTGTGTTTTCAAACCCTGTATCCCTTGCACATTAATTAAAATCTTCAACACGTGCTCCCGATTATAGTGACAGAGGGTCTACGCTTTCAGCAGGGTTTGATACTAAGGACTCGAACATACTAGTCGGCGTAGTGGCTGTCTCATATCGCTTTAATTCAAGTAGACCACGACGAAAAATAACCTGTTTATTTTTAACTAAGAAAACATTCTTTCTGAGATCACAAGGGCTGTCGAAGTTACCACATTACTGTTTGGACGTTGTCTTGAGTGTGACTGAAAATAAAATTCAGTTGATATATTTAATTTGTCAGCAGCTTGCTGAAAAGGTACACACTGAAATATTACCAACCACACACAAGATTGTCATAACTGGTCGTGATCCTGTCCCCGAATAACTATATAATCGTGTTCTAACAGACCACAATAATCTTAAGATATATGAGGAGGCGGACGTGATCATAGTTCAGACAAATGCCACAAGTAACCCATGCTGGGGCAAACAGCATCAACATCATATGCAATGACACCGATGTGTTCGTCCTACACATCCATTAGAACGCAGGACACGATCTTACCTGCAGATACACAATGGAGTGCATCATTCCTGGTCGGGCAATCATGAATGTTCAGTAGGCTGAGGCCCTCCGAAAATCTCCAACTGCACACTCCACCCAGAGAGAAATAAAATACTCAAACTTCGAACTACACTTTTGCACTCGCTTTTACACTTAATGCAAGGCCCGTTTTATGAAAACGCAAATTTTATTTTTACCTTGTTATTGGGAAAATAAAATCCAGTTATGGTCCAACACAAGAGCATGGTATCTAAAAATAAAAACTTCCTTATCCAAAGACCAAAAGACCCGTTATTTGAAAAAGAAATATCCACTGCAATTTTGCTAAAAAACCGTTCCAGTAACGGGAAAACGGGTGTCTGGCTCCATATAATCGCAGGACATATCTAAGTGGGCATTATTCGTTACAAATCCTATGACAGTGCACTTATAAGATCCCGCTAGAGATCCATACGTGGCGTGATTTATAAATAATGGCAAGCGTGCATGGCTATGAAATCAAAGTATGTAATTATGAGATATGATTCATTGGAAACTAAGCAACCCAGCCACAATAGACACGCAAACACGTTATCGATACTGGGAGCAGTAATCTTTAACTCACAACGCGTCACGGGAAATTGTCACTTGACGAGCAGCCATTTGTGTACTCAGTGTGGCTAATAGTTAGCGCCACAGCGCCGTCTCGCGGGACACACGCATACTGAATACCTGTTCTCTGTCAGTTGTACGGACGTTTCTTTAACAATTATTTAGGTAAATCTTTCATTACGAGTCAAACCACGGTATTGATTTGGTTGTTACAGCAATTAAATATATTTAGTTGCATTGTGAATACGCGCGGTGTTTAGGTGAAAACTTACTACAACGCGGATAGTATTAAGCCAATATTCATTATCGTTGTGGATTGTACACCCACAAACCGTTCAATTTTGTTGGCAATTTAAGTTATCTAAACGTTATACCTGTGTCGTATAAAGACATTTGGGTGTGAGTATCATTGTTCGTAACCATTATTAATTTGTTTACGCAAGGTCTGTGATATGTAGACACCGGTGCGCGTCTGTTCGTGTAGATCCCCAGCTATGTTTGTCCGTTCGCGGGCGTGCGTGTGTACACTTGTCGCTATCACAAGGATTCTGCGTGAATGGTGGTCTGTATATATACGTTGTTATTCAGGGTCGGTCACAGAGAGGGTAGTATGGGGGGGCAAACCCTCAATTATACCTCCGTGAAGGCTCGTCTGTCGTCGGATGCTGACATCGGAAGACGGGGGGGGGGGGGGGGGGTATGTTGACATTTTTAAACACGTCTAGGGGGCACATCCAATCGGGCTAGGGGGCACGCCAGTCTAGCAGCGCAGGCATAGCGCGGCCAAATTACAAAGGTCTAGTGAGCACCTTCCCCTCAGGCCCCTGGAACCGCTTATGAGTGTTGGAACTTGTTGAATGTTTTTCATGGCTGCGAATGCAGAATATAGCAAAGTATGCTAGAGCACTCGCCCCAGAATACAGACCTCTGCCCCCTGCTCCCGATCCCCTCCCCCTCCCCCTCCCGGTCCTCAGTTGCACCCTTGATATTAGGTCTCCACCACCAGCCCCGACCCACGTCCCCAACCGGGACTCCTGGTTTCCCGTCCCCTCCCCCGACCCTCAGAACGGTCCACGGTCCAAGATCCAAGATCCAAGATCCACGGTTCCAGGTCCATGATCCACCGTCCCAAGTCCACGGTCCCAGGCCCACGGACCATGGTCCACGATCCAAGATCCAAGATCCATGGTCCACGGTCCCTCGTCCACGGGCCTCGGTCCACGATTCACAATCCATTATGGATATCGACGGAACAGATGTAGTCATTATGTATGTTTTATAAACATCTGTCCACGGACATTATAGTATAATAAAAATTATGGGTTAATACGCCCCGTGTGTGTGTGTGCGTGTGTGCGTGTGTGCGTGTGTGCGTGTGTGCGTGTGTGCGTGTGTGCGTGTGTGCGTGTGTGCGTGTGTGCGTGTGTGCGTGTGTGCGTGTGTGCGTGTGTGCGTGCGTGTGTGTGTGCGTGTGTGTGTATGCTCGCGTGTGTGTGTGTGCGTGTGCGTGCATGTGTGTGTGTGCGTGTGTGCGTGAGCGCACGTGCTTGCTGCGTATTGCGTGTATATTGTGCGCGTGTGCTCGTATGCGTTTGTTTGTTTGTGTTAAGGGAGATGCGTGCATACGTGCGTGTGTGTCCTTGTACCTAGAAAAAGCGTGTGTCGTGATCGACCAATGTAATCACTCGTGAACATTGAGGCGACCGGCGTCGTTATTTGATCCATTCAAACTCGCCGTCCAATAACAATCACCGAATCTCGACGTACGCACCACCTGGCTATTACCCAACCGTTGTGCGTGCCGATATGTACGCACTTATGAAGTGGGACTGTTCGATACTAAAGAGCTTCAGTTGTATGAGATATTAGTATTGAACAAACGTCATGTTAATATTGTATACAGCAGCAGTGTTTTGTCGTCAATGTATGTAATTATTTGATGTTCGACTAGCATGAATTGAATTAACGCCAACAATAGCGACGTAAACACTGCATCAAAGTAATAATATGTTGCTCGATAATAAGTAACTCGTAACTAGTCAGATAGTCACATTAAGACTAGCCAGTTAACAACTGAAGGTTTGCTAACAATTTTCTATAAAAAATATGTCACCTCGCAAAACTGATATGACACCTATCGTTGTCCATATTGTGTCTTAACTCTTATTATAAATAGATAGGCAACAACTTTTGTGCATCAGGTTTTACCGGTGGATCAGCCTCACTTCACCGTTAACGGGAAATACGTTTTCGGTATTCAATCCCACGGACAGCCCATGGATAGCAACTATCAGGTAATGAAATCATTTAAAGTCGACAATGAGAGATGGCAAATTGGTTGTCAAAATAATAAAATATAATATAACCGCGAGTGGCTTCCCTACGGATTCAGTCCACTCGAATGCAAACAAAAACCGCATGCTGGTGTGCCTACATTTGTGTCCTTGCGTGCGTCCGCGCTTGTGTGCGTGCATGCGTGAATGCGTGCATGTGTGTGACTTCGCGCAGGCAGCCAATGACAGGCTGCCAACACCGAGTGTTGTGCGAGGCCGTGTCTTAACATTAGATTGCCAATTACAAAAGATGTACACTAACAAAATTAAAATATATAATCATTATATTGCTATAAACAATGTTCGCGAAAACGTTACGACTCAATCTAGCAATAACATACCATACGTTCTGAGCAAGGAGAACATTCGTCAAGTGTGAAGAGTGTTGACTGTCTGTTCAACACTAGATCTAACCAAAATTCAACATCGTTATTTCTTGACGAATATACGTATTTACCTCTCAAGAAACCTGTTTTCAATTTTTTTAATTTGAAAAAAATTGTAATTTTTTGTATTATAAAAACCAAGAAACCAGATCATCAATCCATTCAAGGAAATTTTTTTATGTTTTGTGTTTTCAAACCCTGTATCCCTTGCACATTAATTAAAATCTTCAACATGTGCTCCCGATTATAGTGACAGAGGGTCTACGCTTTCAGCAGGGTTTGATACTAAGGACTCGAACATACTAGTCGGCGTAGTGGCTGTCTTATATCGCTTTAATTCAAGTAGATCACGACGAAAAATAACCTGTTTATTTGTTAACTAAGAAAACATTCTTTCTGAGATAACAAGGGCTGTCGAAGTTACCACATTACTGTTTGGACGTTGTCTTGAGTGTGACTGAAAATAAAATTCAGTTGATATACCTAATTTGTCAGCAGCTTGCTGAAAAGGGACACACTGAAATATTACCAACCACACACAAGATTGTCATAACTGGTCGTGATCCTGTCCCCGAATAACTATATAATGGTGTTCTAACAGACCATAATAATCTTAAGATATATGAGGAGGCGGACGTGATCATAGTTCAATCAAAAGCCACAATTAAGTAGCCCATGCTGGGGCAAACAGCATCAACATCATATGCAATGACACCGATGTGTTCGTCCTACACATCCATTAGAACGCAGGACACAGTCTTACCTGCAGATACACAATGGAATGCATCATTCCTGATCGGGCAATCATGAATGTTCAGTAGGCTGAGGCCCTCCGAAAATCTCCAACTGCACACTCCACCCAGAGAGAAATAAAATACTCAAACTTCGAACTACACTTTTGCACTCGCTTTTACACTTAATGCAAGGCCCGTTTTATGAAAACGCAAATTTTATTTTTACCTTGTTATTAGAAAAATAAAATCCCGTTATGGTCCAACACAAGAGCATGGTATCTAAAAATAAAAACTTCCTTATCCAAAGACCAAAAGACCCGTTATTTGAAAAAGAAAAATCCACTGCACTTTTGCCAAAAAACCGTTCCAGTAACGGGAAAACGGGTGTCTGGCTAATGTCCTACCACGCTGTAGGAATGGACACGTGATGACGTAACGAAATCGTCAATGCCAGTCACATTGCCATCTACTGTCATTATCGCCCTACTTGAGAAATTCTGGAATTAGTCAGATGTAGATGTTCATCAGACAAACCGTGTCATCCAGCACTGTGTCGGTGTTGTGTAGCTCGTTTATTATATTCGTTATGTTGTGTCTGTCGAAGAGGGGCTAACTGTCAACATGACATTACACCAGTTGCTGCCACCAGATAGACAGCGATTCACTTGATTTGTAAAGTATATGCCGGGATTTTGCCAGTTTTTACAAAATGAAAGGTACAGTGTATGTACACCTCGTTTGAGATATTATCATGCAGACCTGGGGCCGAGTACATTTTCATGAGTACAAGTACGAGTACGAGTACTTTGATGATGGATGAGTACGAGTACGAGTACATTGCTGAAAGCTGAGAACGAGTACAAGTACGAGTACATTCTCACGAGTACGAGTAAAAATACGAGTACATTTTTTTTAATACATTTTTATGAGGAAAACTAAGAAAAACCTATATTTCATTAATAATGAAATTCACTTCATTGGCATTAATTTCAGTGGCATCGTATGATCTTATCATCTATTTGCCATTGCACCGAATGAACATGAGTTGTTCACAGGTTGAGTCTTTCAGGCTGCACTGTTCAGAACTTTCTCGGCTATGCTAAATACCCTTTCAACTGGGGTTGATGAGGCCGGAATGCTGAGATGGTGAGGGACCAACTGAGCCAGAGTTGGAAAACTCAGAACTGGAGTGGGTCACTGTGACGATCTGTACATGGCTGACTGGGGTATTCGTTCACCTCTACAATCAGCAATCTGCTGATATTATAAGTTTGCAGTTTATATTTTCTGATCGTAGACTACTAATTGTTGAGAGGGTTAGCACATGTCCACATAACAGGCTCAGCATCCCCTTTGGACTTTTTAGCCAGGCTGCTGGCATGGGATTATACTAGTGTAGGGGGCAATCTGACTTGAGCCACCTTACTTCTACAGAGGAAGACTGGCATTTCTTGTTCTTAGCAGTTAGCACTGTCAGCCACTGTCAATTGGCATGATCTCCAGACTACATCAAAGGCATTTCCTGTTTAACTGGTGGGTTAACTGTTAATTGGCTCTTTATGGACATCCTGGTGGCTCAATTAAACAAACAGGTTTATGGCCTGAACTGATAGCCTACAATTATTGTTTGCTGAAGAGGGTGTTTCTGACTGGGAAAAGATGCTGCCTGTTGCCATGTTTGGGTATCATAAGTCATGGTTATTAGAGAATGAGGATGTATATGTATAGGGATGGTAAGGTGGTATTCTATCAGAATTAACAAAGTATTTAAAAAATAATTGAACATTTAAATATTTCAGGAAAGTTTAATTGTATGACCAAATATATTTATTTTGTGCAGTACATATTTAGAAAGTACTCAGATGTACTCGTAATGTACTCGTAAAATCTGAGTACAATGAGTATGAGTAGGAGTCCATGATCCATAAGTTTTATGAATACGAGTACGAGTACTTCAAAAATATACTCGAGTACACGAGTACCGAGTACTTCGGCCCCAGGTCTGCTATCATGTATACTTCAAAAGTTATTGAAAAACGATGTTTCTTTAAAGGCGTTTGTAGATATAATATAATATTTAAGAATGCTTGAATATCAGTGTACAATTCTCCATTTTAATGGCACAATTACATTTTCTAAACATATGAACATGAGGTTAGACACTTTAATTGAACCGCTGTCATAAATAGTTTCGAAGATATTAACAAAACATCGACTTGTCTCAATGGCTGTCGCTAATTTGCATATTAAGTGTGGAAAGTGATTGACAAGACTACTTTCTGAACATTCTCGTCGATTCTGTATATACCCTCAAAACGCAGGTATACACACTTCCTCTGTTTTGCTTTCACACATACGTACTGCGTTATTGACCAGATTCAATATTTTGCAAATGGCGGCATCAAATTTGCATATTTTGGGTAGTGGAGTGTTGTATCTTTTTAAAAAAAAATTCTGAACAACACCACATACCTTCAAAACATGGGTATAGACACCACATTTGTTGTGCTGCTGTCTGTAGTTACTGAGATATTGACGAAAATATATTATTTATTAATGGCGGCATTAATTTGCACATTTTGATAACATTTTAAGGGTTCCAGGGTGGCATCATTCGGATTCCTGATAAAGATACGTTAGAGATATTAGAAACTGAAAAAAACTTTATGCAAACCCTGCTGCAACGTTTTCGTTACGACGATCTCGGAGTACAATTTTAAAGGCAGTCAACCTTAGAAGTTCTTACAGCACGGCAAGGAAACCAATGTTCTTTATTTGTTTTATTTGCGACCATGAATACATTCGGGCGCAAAAACAGAATTATGTAGCCCGACATAATCTGTAGCTATAAAATATAGGAAGTGTATGTTTGTCGTATTTCTCTGAACAAATGGTGGGTGATATCTTCATAACAACAACATTGCCAAGATAATACTCAAATGTCTACCTAAGTACTTTTAATATAACAATGTTCTCACAGGGATAAGGAAGAGAAAGGTGTGTGTGTGTGCGCTCGCGTGTGCGTGCGTGCGTGCGTGCGTGCGTGTGTGTGCTTTGAGCACTTGTTCTTGACTTGCTAGCCTGTCGATGTCACCTGATAATTATATAAATGTATCTCGTTTATTCGGTACTCACTGTGCTGCGTTGTCTTCATTCGTTCTAGAAATAGATTGTACTGTGGTAGGGAAACATATGCCTGCCGTACTCCAATTGATTAGTAAAGCCATTCTTCTATTGCCATGTTCTTCAAAACTACACTGTTGGCTTTGTTGTACGATTGTTCTCGGTGTTGTGAAAAATGTCACATCCTTTTCCTGTTGTTTCAGACTATGTGATTTCCTGGCAACTTGATGACCCTGACGTGGATGTTGACATCACTGTCAAGGATGTCACAATGCCAGACGTGTTTATCGAACCAGCGGCGGGACGAGAGTTCGTCGTCCCTGAAAGATGCATCATCCCGGGTCACAAGTACAAGGTCACTGTCAGTGGGATGACATCAGGGTTGGAGGGCAACGTCGAATTCAGAGCAGGTTAGTATTGTGAACTTCTAGTGTTGAGAACATATTTTAAAATAAAATGAGTACAAGTTATTTGCATTTCTGAAATAATACCATATTTCATTACCACGACACATCCAAATGTAGACAGCTATGGTGAAACATGTTTACTTTGCCGTAATTTTCTTTTTGAATGAGACACTGAATAATGCTACTAATAACTTCAAGTTGAATAGTTATATACCTGCGGTAAATTATTATGTCACTGGCTCTTTGTAATACCAACAGTAAATAACTCTTTTGTAACATACTATGTGTACGCAAATGAGTTCTTTCTTTTAGACATATTCAATACGTGATTGTTTACCTTATAGAGGCTTTCGTTGATGTAACACATCAACTTCTTCAGTACATGTGACGTATGACGTCATCATACATGTAACATATGACGTCACCATGCATGTGGGATAGTTCGCAATTCCCAATTCTCGTTGTCGTGTTCTTCTGTTGACGTCCACTATTTTCGCTCCCTCCCAGTCTATGATATGATTTTGTGTTGTTGCGTCGTCTGTGAGGGCGGATTTGTTGATGGTCGACATATATTGATTTATATATGCAGAACATTAATAAGTTACGTACAATTAATAATATTAAATTACTTAAATTAAGTGACAATGTATAAACAAATAAAAAAGGAAGTTACAGCTAAAGATGATCGTTAAAATTAAAGGTAAATTAATAATAAATCAGTAAAGATTGTGTAAAATTAGTTAACAAACATGTACAATATACTAAATAATAAAAAATAAATAAATAAACTGACTAAATATACATATATAGCGCCATAAATCAAGATAAATCCACCGGGAGGCGCTTAGAATACATCATTAAATATATATATAATTATATATATATATATTTAATTATGTATTCTAAGCGCCTCCCGGTGGATTTATCTTGATTTATGGCGCTGTATATGTGTTCTTCTTCTTATTATTATCCAGAGGGACTGGGGGCGCATGCCCCCTAGGCCTTTGTAATTTTGCGTGCCGTAGACCTTTCTGAATGGGTCCACGTAATGTCCCCCTTAGACCGTTTGAAATGTGCCTCCGTTCAGGTGACAATTAGCAATAAGGTGAAGTTTCAGCGGTGCCGGCAGCAACAAATTGTCTATAACATTAATTTTGGTTCCACCGCCAGTGGAACTTTTGTGCCTCCTCTACACTCGCTTTCTGGATCCGACCCTGCAGGTATTGGTTCATGTATATATGTGACATCATACGTCACATGTACTGAAGTCGTTGGGGTGTTACAATGACCAAAGCCTCTACAAGGTAGGAAACAATTCATATATCGGATATGTTTAAAAAGAACTAATTTGCATAGAAACGAATTATTCTGAAGAATGCTCAGCAATACTATGTGTATTTCTTTATATAGAAATAAGTAATCATTTATGGGGTTTTTATTGGACGATATTGTGTGTGGTATTAATAGTTACGTTTCTTTGTTTCATTACAGAGTTTACGACGGAGCTACTCAATCTACATGACAGGGCAAGAGAGAATAGCGGACGGTTGGGTGGCAGCCAGACCGAGTATTTCTACAGAAACAACACTGTAGCCTACTTTGACATGTGCGAGACCAGGTACAGTAACAACATGAGAGTGAATTTAAAAGACTATAACGGCAACGCAGCTTCAGCTATCAACGGAGAAGTCAAAGGGCTCTTCTTCTGTGCAAACGGTTACAAGGGCACAGGAAGGCCACCTCCCTGGTCATACTTTGGACCGACGCGCGTCTGCATCCCAGCCGCGGCCATGCTCACTGAAGACTCCAATCTCTACTTCGCTGACTTCTACTGCTACAACACGAAACGACACTACGTGACACTCGTACTGACGAGGCCAGGCTCCGAGAGCGACCGCTTCTGTGAGGAGAAACTCTACAAGCTGGACACAGAAGACAACCCGTTTCTGTATCGCATGGATAACGTCACAGTTTGTGTGTCAAGCAAAGTCTGGGTGGAGGTGCTCTACACTGAAGCCGTTGACCTGTCACGTCCTGACTGCGTCTGCCTCCTCCAAGAGATAGAGAACAGGGGCACTTCAACCCCTGGCGGTTTGCCAAGGAACCGTTTCTGTTCAGTGTGTAACTTGCCGGATAGAAGGGCTGGAGGTGCTGATAGCTTGGCTGCCCTTACTGCCCTCTTCAGGGATCTACGGTCATAGGGTTTCATTCATGTGAACAACAGTGTCACGTATAATTACGTGCGTTGTTTCACATTGTCTGATAATACAACAGGACGTGTTGCTTGAATATTGTTTCTGTGGCTTCAATATGAAGCAATTGTGTGTATTATGTTATCCTCTAAAACTACAGAGTCACATGTGGAAGCTCATGTCTTGCATCGAACAAGTTGTACAGTCATGTTAGTTTTGTAACATGTCCGATAGGTACAAGAATAGTCATGTTCACTGTCATGTTTCAGCTCAGCAACTGTATAATTTTATTCAAGTTTACAAAACACTGCAAATTGATGTTTGATGATCGACGTTTTATTACAAAATTATTTGTTGCAATGAGAGTCAACAGATGATAATTTAAAGTAACTGCAATTATATGCATTGCACGTGTTATATCAAAGTAATTGATAAATAATGCTATGTTCATGTTTTTTCAAAAGTATCTATATGTAATGCTACGCTTGTTTTTATCATACGTATCTATATGTAATGCTACGCTTGTTTTTAATACACATGCAACATATAATATCGAGACTTAAATATTAATGCTGAAATAAAGCATATAATAAATCAGGCTCTGCATAGCTTAAAGTTCATTTTTCTAAAATGTTCACGTCCGATCGATGGAGCACCCGTCTGTCTTGTGCGATTGCCAATTGAATCCGTCGTGCTGGCTTTAGGGGTCAGCCCACTGTTGGTTTTCCCATAGGCGACCATGTTAACGTTTTGTCTGATTATAAGAAAACGTGACCTATAAAATGTCTTAAACTTCTCACCTGCTGTTATCATCATCTCATTGACATGCCGATAGATTTTAACAAAAATTGCATACTTCCAGCTCTCTTAAAATGCCTGTATGTGTGACACCCGTCAATATTTACAAATGCCGGCAAGAATTACTCCGCAAACAGGTCACACAGACAAATTGCTGCCAAATATCCTTCCGCTTATTCAAATCATCTAGAAACCCATAATTTTACAGTCAACACATTCTACAATCACACATGAACATCTCCTTACTCAAATGCACTTATGTCACAGCATGTGAATTTTATAAAAAATTATTTCTCAAAAATACATTGCACTTTTCTTCGTGCAACCAACCCGGAAGTCTAACTAGAACATGACCCCTGTATCCTCCGTCTAACTCGCATCATCGCACGACGGCCTTGTGGGTCCTGTGTTACAATGCGCGTCACGTCCGGGACGTCAGTTCACCGCTTGTAGTGGACGCTCAGCTCATTGTCGTCTTCGTCATGTTCCATCTTCTTTGCGAACAGTGTAGCAGGTTGTGCCCAGATTAAAATCTGGTATTTGCAGCCGCCATTTTCTGCCAGATTACTCATATTTCGTAATCTGCACTGTTATGGTGGTTGCCATAATTGGTGCCATATCACCTTTTTCGGTCATGTATTGTAATAACGCGCCCGATTATAAGAGGTCAATGAGACAACACGCACAACCTCCTTCGGAATACATTGCAGCACAATGCAGCGTATTACAACTTCTCTTTCACTTTCTCAATATCTGACTGGCACCAGATTTAACTGGCTAGATTGCGTAATCCAATATACGCAAGGTGCCAGTTGTTATATCCATCTCAACCAACATGACAACCTCTCTGTTAATATCATATATGACCTTCGGTCAATATATGCCATACTTCTGATGGCCTAGCTCCAGACTTCCGTGTGTTTACATGTGGCAACACCTATAGCCTGACATATGTCAAAATACTGCCATTTGCTAGAAGAATCAATGACAACCACTGTCACATTTACACTGATCTCTGTGGTCACTGCATACACTGAACACATCATGCATGCCTTGTCCTCACACACTGAGTGAGGCATCGACACGTCTTAGGTCCACTGGCCTGGCCTGGCCTAGCCCAGGGTAACCAGTATCTCTGTCCTCAGACAGCGTCTGTACCTTAGGGACTTCAACTCATGGAGACTACAGTCTCTTGATGAGCTGCGCGCCCTACTGAGAGACCAATTAGCTGTACATCACAAAATGAAATACTGCTCTTAGTACTAATCTTTCGTGTAAACAACCACCTGCTCTTAGCACCGGTGTTACTGTTTACCTAATATAATATCACCGTCCAAGAAACCTACAGACTAATTACGGCTATCAAATAGTAAATGTGACTCTTTCTCTTCTATTTAACTTTGCCCTCTGTTCTAACAGATCACACCCTGTGGCAATTAAATATCTATTAAAGGGGAAATGAAATGCAGCTCTTTCATGCTACATATTTAAATATATACTATATAAGTATACATTAATGTTAACAGAAACGTACTCATTTATAAGACAAACTAAAAAAACGATTTTGTTCGATGCCTAAATCGTCGCTATAGAGCACTGCGTATCGCCATCTTTGTTCCAAGCGAGTGGTTTGATTCACTCCTATCTAATCAATGTTAAATTTCGGGGTTTTTCGGTTTACTTCATTAGTAGACATTTCTGTGCAAAAACAAAGATATGGTGCCCTATTATACACGATAGGCGTTCTATAGGTCAACAAATAACTTGTATACGCGTTCGAAATAAAAAGGTGAACTTAAATGGCAACGATTTATAACCAATGAAATCGTTGTTAAAGTCGCACTTCCCGAACGAAGATTTTAGCTGCCAGAAGGGGGCGGGGTTTTCAAAGCAAAGTTCAGAATATTAGATGCGCGCGCATACCGGGACTATTTTTATTTTGTTGACAAAGACGTCGAAGAATTTTGGTAGAGACGAGTTATTAAGTGATTTTTAAAACTTCCGTATCACTTGGGGAGAAAATCGATACGACAGATGAAGACTCTAGTTCGACCTGTCACTCGGAAATTACGGTTGACACACACAAAGGGCCTGTGCCATACGGGTTTCACCCAGTGTCAGTGACAGTGTGCGATCCACGATCCGATAATCATGTCCGGCCCCGGTGTCCCGGGCCCCGATTCAGCCGTGCCAGGATTCCTCAAAACGCATACTGCGCATGCGCGCGAAGGCGCAGTAGGCACTTTGATGAGATGTGACGTCACATTTTTCTCAGCCGTGCCAGAAGTATCCGCGGTCGTATAGTTTATGTGAATTAGTAGTTGTACGTCGATTCATTTAGTTCTACGTGTTTTTAAGGTATGGTGACTATAGGGGGGGGGGGGGGGCAGAGACAACAAATACATGATGTATATGGCATACTTTAAGCATTAGTTGGTGCAGGGCACACATCGCCCAGTCCTGGCAGGAGCCGACAAGTGTCGCCGTCAACGCATCAGGAATGCGATACACAAAGCGGTCAACAAATACGAAATAGACGGTGGGTAAAATGTTAGCGATCCATAGTCCTAACTAGTAATAAACTAACACAGTACAAGTAAACTTATGTCTTAATTTGTTTCTCATTAAATACAACAAAACGTTTCCCGAAAGGACGAAGCTATTCGCACAGCTGCTCCGCGAATGATTATGCTGGTGAGAATAAAATTCGTACTACCTAGTGATTTTATCGTGTCAACAAAAGCACAACATACTTTCACAATATATATATATATTCAGCCCTGTATTCTCAAATTATTTGAACGTCGTGCAAACAAACTCTTAGAAAAGTTGTTTTGAGTGAAGTAGGCCTACTTAGACCAAATAAATCAAAAAAGAAAATCTCTCAAGAGACGCCTACTGCCCGAACTCGTGCATCCTATCTGCTGTGTAACTGTGTGTCACATGGTTGTTATACAAGATCAGACACTGTATTAGTAAATGTTTTGTTAAATTATTTGATTTGTTTTATTCCCTGTTGAGCTGAGAAATGTGGTACACGAAGTCGACGAAACATTGACTCAGAAGTCCAGGCCAACTCCTTTGCTGCAAACTCTATGAAATGTATTTTGTTCCCGAGAAAGGTCTGCTATGTTCATTGTTATGAAACAACTGTTTTGTTACTTCTTATTCTTCACAATAGAGTGGTGACCTCTGTGTAAGGTAATTTAATGCTCATATATTATCTTCTTAACATTTGTGTGGTGACCTCTGTACAGAGGAATATCCCACAGTAAGCACATACGTGGGTCTAATTTAAAATAAGGTTGATAACAACAGTATATGATGAAGTTTAGCTTCCATTAATTGACTCAATAACCCAATGTCTGAAATGGCTAACTGTTTTTCCTATATAATTTTCAGTGTTATGTTTAATTCGAACAGAACAATGTTAGAGCATCAAGAAACTGGCAAACTATATCCCAAACGACGGTTTACCCATTTGATAATTAAATAATAACAATTGATATATCCAATTTAGCAGTAAACCTCTACTACAAAAGTATTGATTTATGGCATAATTATTAACCACCACTCTACTGTCTACTGGTTCTTCGCGCCCTTCTAAAGGCTTGTATAGCACCTGGAGATATGATAAAGGTGGCAGATACTATGTATGGAATGTATTATTTTATGTAGTGTTTGTTTATTATACTTATTTCGTGTTCTACATTTTAGAGGATGATCAGTACATTAAGTTGAAACACTGTTGTATGATGTCTGAACAAGAAAAACAACCGACTCCTCCAATGTTGACAGCATTCAGCAAAAACAGACTCCACAAAGACATATTGTTTGATCGTCACTTTCTGGACACATGCTACATCTGCAAAATAAAAGAACTCGGTTATTGAGAATTGTGAAAAATAAATGTGCTGATGATTTTTTAATAATGGAAAGGAAGTACAGTGATTTCCCTGCCTGGTCATATTTTTTTCATTCGGTTAACTCGAATTTCTTAAATCTTTACTATTAAACATTTAAATTCTGTCTGCAGATATGAATATAAAACGCTATTATCGTATTGATGAAGTGATTTTTGTAAGGATTTAGTTACTCTTTCACTTGACATTTCTCTCACTCAGAATGTTTGGGTTTTACTAACTGATATTTCACTGTCAGTTGGAATTAGTGCTCAGAACACTTGTTAATTTGTTTCCACATTATTTCTGACATTATTCACTAAAGCTGTTTGACCACACCGCGCAATGCCTAATCCAAGAGAAATGTTACCATAAAGTCTTTCAAAGACAGCTTGCCTTTTTGAGTAACTGATTAACTTTATAAAACAATTTTTTTGGGTAATTAATGGTAGATGCTAATGTCTCGGTTTTAGTTGTTGGTTCGATCCCAACTGGTATTGCACTTTGTGCAAAATTACCTCTGGCATGGGCTTATTGAACGAAACATTGCATCTCCTCTTGTAATTACTGTATATTGATGTTGAATTGGAAATGCTCACCAAACAGTTATTATTTTCAACATTTAATTGACTTTGACTAATTATTTCTGGTGTGGAAATCATGCAGGATAATTGATTACATTAATAAATATTTGCCCTGGCAATGACATAACATAATGAGTCAAATCCCTTATTTTAAAATAATGGCTTACTTTTAGGGTATTTGAATGAACTTATGCTGGGCAAATTTTTTAAATAAAGGCTTTGGGCAAGGTCCTGCAAAGGCACTTTCCCTAAAATGAATGTACAGTGTATACATATCCATTGACATAGATTATAAAATGATCTTCAATTCACCAAAACTTAGATAAGCTAGGAAATGTCTACAAGTGTTAATGTAAAGTGTATAATTAGTTATGTCAAAAGCTGTTCTGGAATTTAAGTAAATAAATCTAAGTTTCAAAATCATATAACTAAATTGCACGGTTGGTTTTCTGCCGAGCAGAAAGGTATTCCTGCCGTGCTCATGGCAGAAATAGGGTAGAAAGGTTTTTTGTCTGGGGTAACATTTGCCCGGAGGGGCTTTTGTCCAATTACTTGCATTCATGTGTGAATTTTGTTGTGCCCATGTGTACAGGACTTGTCACCTGACCACACATGGACGACAGCATTCCTTTTTTGTTCACTCTTTCTCCTATCTCCGCTCTCTCAGTCCATGTGCACCATAGTTATATTACCAGTCTAGACGTCGGCTGGTAATTATAATTAACTATCACCTGGTCATCTTGTGGTCAATGGAAAGTTTTGTTTTGAAGAATGTTCGCATGTTTTCTACTATGAGGGCAAAAACATGCCAACCCTCCTAAATTGTTACGCTAGAAAAAGTATCTTGAGTGCTGAATTGGATGATGCTTCAAATGAGAGGTAAACAATGGTCTAATTAATTTACTTTCTTAAATAACGTTACAACTATAAAATAATAGTACTCTTGCTATCTATAAGTACCAACATTTACAAATAATGCTGATGTGACTTAATAAATATTTCTAGATACTGGAGCATTGGTGCACAAACCACCCCATACCAACATACGTCAGCTCATCATCATTGATGTGGATGAAAGGAGAAGAATCCTGTGGCAGATGCACTCAGCACTGCATGCTGGCCACAGTGGCATCAATGCCACTGTAGATAAGATCACCCAGTCCTTCTACTGGAAGGGTTTGAAAGGTGATGTCAAGACATGCGTAAGTGACCTTCACATTGACAGTCTACTTCATACACCATAATCGATTTATGAAGCAAACTGTTTTTTAATGTTGCATGTTTAACAAACTAGATGTCTGATATTGTTTATATATAATCATAAACATCGGTGTTACCTATTGTTTTGCATTGAATTTCAGCACTCCAGCCATAAATTAACAATCAAACATTTAGATACACTATATTTGTAAGAAATTTTGATAACAAAATCATTGTAATGAATTTGAATTGTTATAGTTTTTTAATTTTTAAAAAAATTTATTCTCACATATGCATGTTGCATTTACTTTGTTATTTGTAATGTTTCAGATTGCCAGATGCGATGCATGTCAACGGTATGAGAAGTTCAAGACTGTAGCTCCAAAGCTAACACCAATAAAGATTGTTGAACCAATGCATATGGTTGGGATGGGATAACAGAGGGAGTTATTTAATTATAAATTTGCTGTTCCACTCATCAGAGAAACATGGAAACTGTACAGGGAACCTTAGCAGTTCTCCAGATTGTGCCACTGTGAATGAATTTAAAATCAAAGTACTGCAATGGTGCTAACTGTTGGCCGCGGTTTGTTGCACCTTGCATGGGTGTAAGCCTTGGTTTGTTGCACTATGCATTGGTGTCAGCCTTGGTTTGTTGCACCATGCATGGGTGTAAGCCTTGGTTTGTTGCGCCATGCATGGGTGTAAGCTAGTGCAGAATAAATAATTGAATTGCTGTCAGTATTACTGTTAACATGGGTTGTTTTGTCTGCAGAACTATATTAACAGAGTACAGTAGAACTGTACTAAGAGAGTATAGTAGAACTTCACAATGTAATTAACCCTGCAAATTGGAACCCTGTCACTGTGTTAATTTTTTATCATTTTAAATTACTGTTAATCTACGAAACTCATTACTTTTGTAAAGCAACCGCTCATCTTGTTCTCTTTAAGGTGGTTATACTATACACAATTGAGAGTGTGCAATGTCAGCTAGTGAACTAAGACTGTGTAATGTGTGCAACATGGCCAACACAATTACTGACAGGTGGATAGTGTTCCTCAAAGATCTATGCAATGTTACCAATGGAAACTGTGTAAATAAATTGTTGGCAAAGTTATTCATTGCTGAATTGATTAGTGAAAGAATTCATGTTTTGAGAAACAGTGTTGACAGTTTAATGCACAACATTTGTGACCCACCATGCCAAAATGAGACGCAACTTGAGAAATTCATACCTCAATAATAACTATATTCTCATTACTTCCAGAGATACAGCTATTTTAATGTTAGAAATACAAAAAGTATGGTTTCAAGAAAAACAGTTTCAAAGTTTTCTCTCAGCTGGCTATGGTTTTTACTTTCTTGACTGTGGTTTTAATTCTGTCCGCTGTGATTTTTCACTTTGTGGTTTCACACTGTTGGCTATAGTTTAGAACATTGTCAGCAATAAAAAAATTGACAGTTGTCACAAAACTCAGTACGAAACACATGTTGGTAACATTTTTACAATTTCCACATCACAACTAACACATGACAGATTTGTCTATTCAGGAATGTTTCACAATGGATACTCAATAACAAATTGTGACAGTGTCTCATAACTCGTAATGACTATCAGTAAGGTAAGAATTTTTCGAATGATGGGTCACATATATGAATTCAGCCAACCCACAGAGGGAATGCATATTTGATAGGTGCCATTGGTTGGTATAATTGGTCTCTGAGGTAAGAAAATGAGATGTTGAGTGTGTGCATAGGTTAATTTGTTAGTAGCCAGCAAGTTTGTCTATGAAGGTGTTGAGTGTGTGCATAGGTTAGTTTGCTAGTAGCCAACAAGTTTGGCTATGAAGGTGTTGAGTGTGCGCATAGGTTAGTTTTGCTAGTAGCCAACAAGTTTGGCTAAGGTGCTTAAATGTTTCTTTTATGAAGTTGTCGATGTATGGTGTATTAATATACTGGCAATGACTGAAGGCAGTTCAATCCAGTCAGTTGAATGTGTTGCATATAACACCAAATATTGGTTGGCTGGTTGTTTAGCCTAAATGATTTGTGGATTGGATTTGTTAAATTGTACACCACATAACATGATATTGTACATAATAAACTCAGTTTAGTTTAGAAATTAAGTAGAAAACAGTTTATTTTATATAATCAATCAGATTCGGAAGTAAGGACAGCCACATGTGTTATTCCACAAGGATCTATGCTAGGTCCAGTTCTGTTCATGTTATATTAAAACAACATTGTTAAAACAATAAATATGTTATTTACAGATGACGCAACTAGGTTTCACTTACACACAAACGTTACTAGGCTTATTGAAGAAGTAAATTCGGAACACAATAGGATATCAGCATGGATTCATTGTAACAAAATATCACTAAACAGAAATAAAACTAATTTATTATATTTACTCTTGAAAATAAGACGATGATCATGATATAATTAAAATAAATATAATTAGTATAATTCAAGTTACTTCAATAACATGTTTAAGAATTTACCTAGAGGAAACCGGTCACTACATATTGTAATTCATTTGTATGTGAACCAGTGGCACCCCTTGTAAGCGTTATATATATATAAATTAAAGCCATTTTTATCACACAATGTGCTGTGCCCTAATGTGTGCAAATAGTTATCCATCAAATAAAGGATAAATAAACAACATTTTTACATAAGAAGGCAATCGGAATAAGTAGGCCTACTATATTTTTTATTTATTAAAGCAAACAGTTAATTATGTTGATTAATTTACCACCATTTCAAGAATAAAGTATTTCGTATGCACAAAAGAATAGCACGACACCGCGGCTGTGCATATAGACAGTGCCGTGCGCCACATATCACGATAGCCTCGGTACTAGTTATAGCCTCGTTTATAGATCATGAACAACAAAAAGAGCGCTCTAAATCACACAATATGTTTGTGTGCGTGAAAATAATCATGCAAGTTATTCCATTTTATTTTAAATATATATACTAAAAATTATACTGGAAAACATTTCGTATTACTAACCCAAACCACCTTAGTAACAACGCGGAATCCTGGCACGCACCTACTCTGGGCCCGCTACCGTCGCGGGCCGAAAGTAGGCGGTGAATCCTGGCACGGGTGAATCGGGGCCCGTGACACCGGATCAGGTTCAGTTGTGGGAGTCGGACAGTGACAGTTGGTCTATCGACGACGAAGACGTTACGCGACTTAATAATGTCGCATGGTGTTTGTGTGGACACTGCGTCCCAATGACAATGTCGACGCACATCGAGTTGCTGTGCTGTAGGGATATAGCTGCCGTACAGCACCGTATGACAGACCTTGCAGATGCCTGCATTAGATTTAGTGTCATTACCGATTATGAGTGACGACTTCGAAACGGTTTGCACCAACAGGGCGGTGTTGGAACTTGGAAGTCGGTCTGTTGTCATTGTATGATTTGCGTGCAGACTTGTTGATTCGACCAATAGCTAGTAGGTAAGTACTACGTAGTTCAACAGGTATCAAATCATTATTCTAGCAATAACTTTTTCAAACTTAAATAGATTATAGAGTAATTATACTTGTTCCCACCTCAAATGTTCAGGTTCACTCAATCTTCATAAAATACTATGTCTATGATTTTCATCAAACAATTTTTGATCATTTTCTTAATAAACTTACTTTTATTCTTGACAGGATGTGTGCATCCTTTTTATACACTTGTTTAATTCCCTATTTAAAAGTGTTCAAGCAACTTGCTTAATTTATATAAAAATGTAGACAAATTGCACACTACCATGCATTAATAGATGCATAATCAGGACATTGTGCAATGTATTATTGATACAAAAATATTTAAGTGGAGTTTTTAATATAATAAAAATGTTATGTATATTATGTGTGTGTGTTATCAAGACCACATCATGAAATGTATTCTTACAATCATAATTATTACAGCCCTTCACAAACAAATGAACCAATTCACTGAATTCATGATGTGATATTGATAAAACACAGTTTTGCCAGTATAACAATAATTAGAAGATACCGGTTGTTTATTATCAACTAATGCAAATAAATGAACTTTCAGAACATATCGATTGATTCGATTAGCCGCCTATCGTCACTTCACGTTGTGGTCAAGGGAGAGACTTGGAAAAGGCAACAGACATGTTATACCAGCCTGCACTGTATCCAGAAGTGGATGGGGTTTATGAAAATTTAAGCGATGGACATTGCACTATACAGGTGAGTGTACAGTGAAAATAAAAACCATGGATAAGTAAGATTAGATTGACCAAAAGGAAGAATGAATTATTCGGTGCCTTCTTATCCCATTTTTGGCAACAACAATGTGATCTGTAGTGTCTTGCATGTCCCTATTAATAATTCGATTTGTAATACTGAAGCCAACATGAAATATATCAACAGTTTATTCATATGGAGAAACAGTTCACAAATAAATAAGACTACATGGCAGACTGTGCCAATGCATTAGTCAAATTCACACACCGGTTTTCAATGTTTCTTTCAGTTGATTCACTTCACACTGTGACACATTTTAATCTAACTGTATTACAATTTGGGTCTGTGTCAGTCCTGTGCACATATAGTACATCAATAAGTAACACGTTTATTGATGATATGGGTCATCATTATGATCAAATATTGTGATACAAAAATTATTACATACAAAATATTCCATTACAGTTCCAGTTTTACATAATTGTGGGTTTCAACTTTCAACACTAGGGCCATGTGTCAAGAAAACAAGTATTATTATTCAAGATACAGATTCAAAACTTGTAGTACTAGTTTCAAAATCTATCAAGTGCCTCCAAATGGATTTATCTAGATTTATGGCACTATATAAGTGTTCTTATTATTATTAAGTACTTTTTGAGATGTTGTTTTGTGATAATGTCAAATGTAATACTAACAATGAAGTATGAATATATAAAAAACGTATAGCTGAATCCTTTGCTGCTTCATTAGTTTGTAGTACACTTTAATAATACTGGCTAAAACATACAGATTAAACAAAAAATATATATTTTGTTGTAAGATGGCACTTTACTTTTACTAAACTTGATGGTAACAGTCCAGTTTTAATGGTAATGGCCCTTATCATTTTTGTGACACACATCCTAGAAGCCACATTAAAAGTGTACAGTGAGTCATATGAACAAATACATGTACAGTTCAGTGTGATGTTTGATAATGTTAGTCTGTTGCAAAAAACTCACTATAAGTAACATGTTTGGACTTGGTTAAACTATTCCAGTAAATTACATATACCCAAAGTTCCCTACATAGAATAGTGTCTAATAAAATACATTGCATACCACAACTAGGATACAAGCTTTTAAGTGGATGTTCCTTACTTTAGGAGGTCCTATACAGTAGTGAGAATGCACTTTGCCTAAAACGTTTCTCTATTTCTGCCAGTGATGTTCAAACTATGTTATTTAAGCATAGAAATCCATTGTCATTTGAAATTGGATGTCGTATCAATTGGGTGGCACTAAACCAAATTGATACGGATACAACTAGTTTTCCGTAAAGCCGCTTCTTTGCTTTGCCACAGCCTCCTCTTCAACAGGTTTTTCGATGCCTGCATGCTCTGCTAGAGTTACCTCCTTACTTGATGTTGCAACTTGGAGCACACTTCACAGCTTTGTGTCACTCGTGCATCTAGCTGCAATGCCCTCTGGAATTTCTCCTCGGAAGCTGTAGTCCTTTGACGCCATCACTTTCTTCACTACATACCCAGCAGACTTTGAATACTGCAGCTGATACCGTAGCTTGTTGTCTGCTGTTTTCACCATTTCCCGCTGATTGAACAAATGATAAATCTAAAATCAGTATAACAATAGAAATATCTTAAGTACAACTCTGCGCCTGCTGTCCATGAATGGAATTCCTGATGTGATGGAGGAGTGAGATCCACATCTCCTTCATCAAGCGGGGATCACCATCACAAGCTGATGCGCAATACCACAGGTGGTTGGCAATTGCGCCTATCAAAGGAACAACTTCAACTTTCTTGGCAGGCAACAACCTTTATTTCTTTCTCTTTCTAATGCTGGGATGTCTGTCAGTGGCAAGTGTGGTGATCTTCACCCCATGGTCAGTCAGGTTGTCCAAGCAGCGTTTCAAGCCCTCCACTTCCATCCAGTAACTGTTCTTGACCTCTGTGACCCGAACAGTTTCTTGAGCAATGATGAGTTGGCTGTCAGTGTCCATGATGAAGTAAATGCCAAATGTAGCGTTGTGTCCTGGATTGTCATATCTTGCATCGTCTGATGCGACCACGCCAGAGCTGACATGATGGCCTCTGAATGGCATGTCCTCTATCTCTGGCAGTATGTATGCCCGCTGTATGTTGTAGCACTGGCGGGGTGACAAGGCACATAGGTTCATTAGGTTGACCAAATTGTACACAGTGAATGAATGTCCAGTCAGGAAGAGGACGCTTGGTATCAACAAGTTACTCTCATAAATGTTACCAATCTTGGGTTGCGAGTGCCACATGAACGAGTGGCCATCAACACATTCTGTGGTCACAACCACCGCAAATCCAGTCACTGTGAAGCTAGGCTTTGATATAAGTGGTTTATTGCAGTTTGGTGTTTTAGCAGGTGCAGAAAAGTGAAATGATGTTTTTCTCACAGATGACAAACTTTCTCTCTTTCCCATTAGTGTAAGAACCGCTTGAGTCATCATCAGTGATACCGCTGTCACATGCTACAACATATTCTGCATCACTCGCTTCAATGTTTCTCTTCTCGCTGTTGCAGACAGAATCGTCTGAAGATGGCGATAGTGAGACTGGGACATCCGAAGGGCGTCTATATTGAAAGAACTGCCATGGTCAGGGTCAGTCGGAGAAGGCGTGCTAGACTGCGATGGCAACTTTGCATACCCACGGTCATGGTGAATGTTCAATGGAACAACAGTATTGTCAGTATTAACTACTGCATCGACAAAGTGTCGCACTGGCGACACGACCACTGGCTTTCTTTATGTTTTGACACTAGTTCGATGGCGTGACACTAGTTCGATGGCGTGACAGCACTACAAGTGACATTTGTATTACCACGAGGGACGATGTCATCTCGGATGCTAAATCCTTCGCTGGATCCTTCGAAGCTTGCGCTCGGTATTAGGCCCTATGGTTGGTTGGATACTTCCGTTATATATTATGAACAAAATGACACAATCGTGCAAATATTAATTAAAATTGGAGCACAAGTGCGATTTACAAGTGACTTTTTCAACGGGTTTTTTTAGTGGATATATGTGTGTTATCTTTAATTTTCATGATTAAAATGCATGTGCACTCAAATGTGTTTAACATTTGAACTTTATAAATACAAAATACATATTTATTATTCTTTGTGGCTTTTTCCTGTGACGTTATTTCCTTTTTTCCTTGTTAGGCTTACATTCAAAAGTCAATAAATTATATACAATGTCCTTGTTATTAAAAGCATACATTGGTGTTTGCAGTCATGCAATCTATATCACGAAAAAAGTTGGTATGATAGCATGCTTGCTAAATTGTCGCCTCAAAACTGGAGCATCAATTCAGGGTCCATTGTTACAAGCCAATATTTGAGACACATAAATTAGTATTAGGCCTACATGGTGATTAGCTTTAGTTGACTGATGTGAACCTATTTACTATGCCAATAACTAATTATATCAGATATGACTACAGTGTTTTGTTGTATGCTATTGACTGTATAACAAGTATTTTTAAGGATTTAAATACTTGTAATGTCACTTAGTTAAATGCGGTTACATTTTATAGTATTTGAGCAGTCCAACTTAAATAATATTTGTCTTTAACTATTTCTTTTAAATTAATACATTCCAATGACAATGCCTACAATACATTTTTGACAGGGCTTGGTCCGGCCTGTGACTAATGTTGATTAATAGATGACGACACTATTTCGCAAAACGTTATACTGGCTACGGTAGCTGACATTTATTTTTGTAATTATTTTGAAAGTTATTCCCCCCACCAGCAACTAAGTCGATAACATAGACTCGTAGATGTAGACGTTGCGGTATTCAGACGTAGCAACACGCCGGCACGACTTGCCGTAAACTAAATCGGCGGATTACAAGCACTCATTATTCCCAATTATATCATAGTATTCACATGTATTTGTACTTTATCACATTCACATTTCTTATTACATTTCAATTTTTTTGAAAAATTGGAAAATCGACAACAGAAAACGTGACAAGCGTGAAGGTGACAGGGAAGAAAGTGACTGTAGAGAAGGAGGGAGGGAAGATGGAACGGGAGAGGAGAGAGGAAAATGAGACGGGACGAAAGAAGAAGGGACGAAGGGAAGTGAGAGCAAATGTGATAGAAGAGAAGTCGATAAAAGGGACGCTGACAGGAGGAAAGGTGACAAGAGAAAAAGCGACAGGAAAGAATGGATCGGAAGAGAATGTGACAGGAGAGAAGACGGCAGGGGGGAAAGACAACAAACAGACAGATGCAAACCGAAGAAGGAGCTATTCTAAGGCAGTGATTGAGGGGGCAATGAGGAAAGAGAGGGTGTTTATGGGTGACTCCATTATGAGAAAGACGGACAAGACACTGAGCGAGGGGGAGGACATCGTTGTTTGTTTACCGGGGGCTAGGATTGAACATGTAACTGACAGGGTAGAGAAGGTATTGGGACATGGCAAGGGGGGGTCTATACTGGTACATGTAGGAACAAATAATGCAGACAGGGAGGGAACAACTGCGATAGTACAGAAGTATAGACAGTTAGTGAGGAAGCTAAAAAAGACGAGAGTCGAACAGGTTATTTTGTCAGGAATTTTGCCAGTAATGGGAGGAAGGGGGGCAACGTATAGAAACTGCAAGAGGATGGCGATCAATGCACTAGCTGAGCAGATGTGTGAAGAAGAGGGGGTGGGATTCACAGATTTATGGGGATACTTTGTTGGGAGGGAAGATATGTACATGAGAGATGGCCTCCATCTTAGTGGAAAGGGGGCAGCAGTTTTCTCAGAGAATCTGCTGCAATCTGTTGACAGTGGGACAGGTTGCATCTATTTAAACTAGATTCGCAGGGGGGACTCACAGAAAAGCCTGAAAATGGAGGCATAGATAAAGACAGCACAAATAAATCAACAAATAACAGTCTGGAAAACTCTTCTGAAGCTGGATATAAATGTGTTTGTTTAAATGCAAGGAGTATAGTAAACAAAAGAAATGAACTAAACATTATGGTAGAAGATATTGACCCTCATATAATAGGTATAACCGAATCCTGGACCACCACCGATATATCAGATGCTGAATTGGGACTGACAGGATATGTAATGTTTAGAAAAGATAGAATAGGAAGAAAGGGAGGTGGAGTTATTTTATATATTAAAGAATCTATTCAGGCTTATGAAATAAAATTAGAAAGAGAAGCAGATTGCGAAGAAGCTGTTTGGTGTAACATAGTTACAGGAAACTCAACGTTGACGGTTGGGTTGGTTTATCGAAGTCCAAACATAAGCATAGAAGAGAATGAAAAAATACAAAACGCTATAAGGGAAGTAAGCAAACGGGACTGTATTATTATGGGGGATTTTAACCATGGGCATATACAATGGAAATCTCTACAGAGTATGGGGAGAGAGGACCACAAGTTTTTAGTTTTAGTTCAAGATATATTCCTTTCTCAACATGTGCTAGAACCAACCAGGGGTGAGAATGTGTTAGACATAGTTTTGTCCTCACAGAATGAATTAGTTGACAATGTCAAGATATGTGAGCCACTGGGGAGTAGCGATCACAACCAGATACATTTTACCATCAAAGTAAAATCAGAAAGGAATAGCAAAAAGCAGTATAGGAGAAATTTCCACAAAGGAAGGTATAAGGACATGAGGAATTATTTAGCAAAGATAGACTGGAATAAGACACTGAAAAATAAGACGGCAACAGAATGCTGGAATATATTAAAGAGTGAAATTAAGTGCATAATCGATAAATTTGTACCCTTCAAAAACCAAGGAAAACGGTCCAAAAAGAAACACTTATCGAAAGAAGCCATTAGAAAAATTAAGTATAAACAAATGATGTGGAAGTCATATAGATGTACTGGAAATGATGAAGACTACAACAATTATAAAGAAGCACTTAACCAAGCTACAGCTGAAATTAGAAATTCAAAGAGAAGCTATGAACAACAATTAGCTAGTAATATAAAACATGACAGCAAGAGTTTTTATGCGTATGTTCGAAGCAAACAGAAAGTTCAAGATAAGGTCGGTCCTCTAGAAGATAGTGCTGGAAATATGATATCAGAGGGATTCATAATGGCAGAAGACCTGAATGAGTACTTTAGTTCAGTGTTTACCAGGGAAGATATTAGTTCACTGCCAATACCAAAGGCTAAGTTCAAGGGGGCAGATTCAGACTATTTAGGACAATTAATTGTAACCCCGGAAATGGTAGCTAAGAAAATAAGGGCTATGAAGGAAAATAAATCACCTGGAGTGGATGGTATTCCACCCAAACTACTATTGGAAATTGTAGAACAAATTAGCATACCACTTGCAACAGTTTTCAACTTGTCATTAGAAGAGGGAGTGGTTCCTTTAGAATGGAAAGAAGCAAACATTATACCGTTATTCAAAAAAGGTTCGAGAAACAAGTCAGAGAACTATAGACCAGTGAGTTTAACATCAGTGATTTGTAAATTATTAGAAAGACTAATTAAAGATCACATGGTGGATTTTCTTGCTAAACAAAACTTGATAAACCCATCTCAACATGGTTTTTTTAAAGCGAGGTCATGCTTAACAAATATGTTATGTTTTTTGGAAGACATCACTAAGTGGGTAGATGAGGGAACACCAGTAGATATCGTCTACTTAGATTTTCAAAAAGCTTTTGACAAAGTACCACATCAAAGATTACTGCTTAAACTAAAGGCCCATGGCATAGGAAATGGTATAATAAACTGGATAGAACAATGGCTGATTGACAGAAGACAACGTGTAGTAGTTGATGGGGAGGCTTCAAACTGGAAATCGGTATTGAGTGGGGTACCACAGGGATCAGTATTAGGTCCTATATTATTCTTAATATACATCAACGATTTGGATGATGAAATAACAAGCAAGGTGTTGAAATTTGCGGATGATACAAAAGTGTTTAGAAGGATTAAAAGTGATGGAGATAGACAGCATTTACAAGATGATCTTGACAGGTTGATGAAATGGTCTGAAAAATGGCAAATGATGTTCAATTTTGGGAAATGTAAATGCCTCCACATAGGACATGGGAACGAAGAGGTAGAATATACAATGGGGGGTACTGTACTAAGTACTACTGTAAAAGAAAAGGACTTAGGGTTAACCGTTAGTGCTGATATGAAGATTTCAGAGCAGTGCGGAATTGCAGCTTCAAAGGGAAATCAAATCCTTGGATTAATTAGGCGAAACATAACGTATAAGGAAAAAGAGCTAATAATACCGCTGTACAAAACAATAGTTAGGCCTCATTTAGAATATTGTATTCAAGCGTGGAGGCCATATCGCAGGAAGGACATAGATATGCTAGAAAGAGTGCAGAGGAGAGCAACTAAAATGATACAAAATCTGAGGGATCTTAGTTATGAAATACGCCTAAAAAAATGCGGTTTAACAACACTAGAGACCAGGAGATTGAGAGGAGATCAGATTGAAGTGTTTAAAATATTGAAGGGTTATGAAAATATTGATAGAAATATGTTTTTCTCAGTTAAGAAAGATAGAAGGACTAGAGGACATGATCTTGCATTAGCAAAGGAGCAGAGTAGATTGGATATAAGAAAGTTTTCATTTTCACAAAGAACTGTAAATGAATGGAACAGATTACCTGCTGATTGTGTGGGTGCTAGTAGCGTGAATATGTTTAAAAATAAAATCGACACATACCTCAGACGGGCGGGATACACATAGATAAAAAGGTCGGACTCTCGAAAAGCCAAGGGCTTCCTTGTCCACCTGCTACCTAGAGTTAATTCTCTGGGTGGCAATCTTGTTAAATCTTGTTAAATTTTGAATACGTCATATTTGTATATATGCAGACTTTGAACTAGAACTGCGGGACTATATAGTGGTCGTAATGATACCTGACGGAACTCGTGAGTGCCGAGTCACCTTGGCAACAACAAGCTGGTTTCGGCTTGTTATTTCCTACGCGCCGCTTCACCCTCCAAATAAGGCAATAATGTCGAGCTTCCAGGTCGATTTCGTTTAATTTTACTTCATCGGTGCATAGTTATATGTAAACAAATCGACTGAAGATGGACCTGTGACTTTAACCAAGAATTATGTTTCGACGTTCAATGTCTTTTTATGCTCGTCACTTTCGTATTTAGGCTTGCAATCGGCGTTTGAAAGTGACCACCGCAGACTTTTGCCAATCTTGCCGCCGGCGAACACGTCAAATTCATCATCTATAACTTGTTTTTTTCTGTTGGAATCCTTCTGTGGAAGTATGTGAAAAGTTGCTTACTAACACTTATAGTATATCTAGTAGCCACGCAGTGCATTAAATTGTTCTGTTTTTATGTGTTTGTATGCGTTTCGTCGGTTTTTCTGAGAGCTACGCTGCGTCGCCTATCGAATTGCTGTATACAGCTTTGGCAGACATCTCGCCAATCAAACCGGATGTACAACCACACGCTCCTAGAGAATGATGGCGGGGCCCTGTGCCGATAGTAGCTACGTTTGAAAAATTATTTAAAATATACCGTGACGCTGTACTTGTCAAATCATGGTGACATGTACTCTAAATGGTATATTCTTATGTTTGGGCTGTGGTTGTTCAATCGTTTCATTTCCCCTTTAAACCAGATGCTGCCCAGGACAGAACTGGGTGGGCAACACCACTGGATACTAATTAACCCCTGTCATTACACACTTGGATCAGTAATCAACCTCCCAAGGCGGCACTTGCAAAGTTTATCAACACAAACTGACCTACGATAACCAGATGGGCTCTCTGCTAGAATCAGCCACACTGCATGACCAGTTCACCGGCTGGTCAAACTAGTGTTGTTAGACTGGATTATTCCCTACAACCCTAATAAAAGTATCAGAGTCAACATGAGGTTAACGACCACTTTGACTGGACAAATAAGTGCAGCAACTTTCTGACAGAAAATGTTTGAATGATCACTTTATTTCAGCCGGTTCTTGAAACTAAACTGTTCTGTGTTGTGAAAATTGCCACAATGGAATAGTGCGTGCACGGTTACACCGAAACATTTGCCATGTTCTGTTTTGCAATACAGCAGACCTCGTGTGTTGTGGACCTGCCACAAACAATGTTATGGAACGATTACACCGTGACATTTGTTCTGCCCGATTCTGCAATTCAGCAGACCTCATGTGTTGTGGATCTGCCACAAACAATAGATGCAAGATTGAAAGATCAAAGGACATCAAAGGGTTTCGGGGCAGTAGCCCCGTTTTCAATCTTTATTTATAAAAAACCTCTTATCTTAATTTGTTTTTAACAGCTTTACTTATAAAAAAATACCTAGTGAGCTGACCTCTAGTGGCTATACTTGCTATGATAACGTAGACTTAATGAAGCTTAATGCTTAATGGCTTAATGACGTAGGTCAGTAGGTCAGTATACGAAACTCAAACCCACCTCCCTACGTTTAATAAAGGCCCACACGTTAAGCCGTTAGCGCTCGCTCGCTCACCCGCCCGTTATTTTTTAGCTCTACTAACATCGTTCCGCCTCACGGCTACTGCGAGCCGTGCAACTAGGTCAAAGATCACAGCCGTGTCACCACCACTCCTAGCGTTTATACGAGCGTAGAGGCTTCGTGTAACTAGGTCAAAGATCACAGCCGTGTCACCACCACTCCTAGCGTTTATAAGGGTAACGCCTCTAGTGTAAGAATATACTTGTTATGATAACGTAGAAGGTAGCGCCTCTTGTGTAAGAATGAGTAATCAGTCATTTATGCGTAAGGAGGTTATATAGTGGTTATACACGAGGGATAACGTAGACGGTAGCGCCTCTATGCTATGCCCTCTAGTGGTATGATAACGTAGACGGTAGCGTCTCTAGTGTAAGAATGAGTAACTTGTGAAAAATAGAAGTGTTATAATCAGTGTAATAATAATAATAATAACTTTATTTATACACTAAAATCCAAAGTAGAACTCTGTTCAGTAGTGTTGACAATAGTCGTTAGAAATTATAAGAAATAAATATAATAATAATACAAGTAAAACATATAAATACAAAACTGAACTAGAGAAACTAAATCAAAGATGATATTTGTGTAAATTATATTATATATCATCCGTAGTAAAAATAAGTATATATATAAATACATAACTATATAAAACAACTATATAATAAATTGCGAGATAAATATATTATAAATATATAGATACTAGTTAATTAATAAATAACTACAGTAATACATTATTAGTTTCAATTAAAATGTCAGATAAAAAATAAATATGTGGTATGACGACTAAAGTATAAAATTATGACGGCTAAACATTAAAAGCGAGTTTAAAATAGTGTGTTTTAAGACGAGCTTTAAATGTGTCTATGCACTGTATCAGTCGTAAATCTTCCGGCAACGCATTCCAGAGGGTCGGTCCTGCGCACGAGAACGAGCGACGGCCGTACCGCTCAAGTTTGTGCCGCGGTACAGTTAATAGTCCACAGTCAGTTGATCGAAGTGCGCGACGTGGCACGTATTGTGAAATCAATGACGCGAGGTAGGCCGGCGTTTTTTCGAGAAGGGCGGTGAAAACAATCACGAGTAACTTATACTGAATGCGCCACTTCACCGGCAACCAGTGCAGGCTATTCAGTGCTGCAGTGATGCTCTGTCGATCGCCCCGCCTAATACGTAATACGACTCTGGCCGCAGAGTGTTGTACCATCTCAAGGCGGTGGAGTAACCGGTCGGATATTCCATACAACATAGCGTTCCCGTAGTCTATTCTTGAAGTAACAAGAACATGCACGAGACACTTGGTTGTTCCGGTCGTTAGTGTGTCGCGTATACGTGAGATTCGGTGCAGGTGATAATATGCACCCCGGCACGCATTTGCTACTTGTGCCTCCATCGAGAGGTCGGCATCAATAGTAAAATCAAGATCTCTGACGACAGCAGATGTTGGCACTAGTTGACCGCAGACATCGACATGTGTTAGTGTTGTTGGCGCGCAGAGGGTTTGACGACAGTGGCCTGCGATTTAGACCGGTTGAGTATTAACCCATTGTCGCAGAGCCAGTCGTTGACATCTCGAAGACAGGCCTCCATACGCGCGAGTGCTTCTGCGTGATCGGTTGGTGGAAAGTCGACGTACAGTTAAATGTCGTCAGCGTATAGATGATGTTGTGTACCATGTTGTTGGAGAATTTTCGCTAGTGGCGCCATGTAAACATTAAATAGTATTGGTCCAAGGACCGACCCTCGTGGAACACCTGTCTTTATGACACTGATCTCCGATGTTTCTTTTTTGACGCGTACCACAGACGTTCGGCCATGCACGTAGGACGCTAGCCAGGCATGTGCTGCACCACAGATGCCATAGCTGTGCAGGCGTCGCAACAGAATAGCGTGGTCAAGTGTATCGAATGCAGCAGAAAGGTCAAGTAGCACCAGAAGTACACCTCGACGTGCATCAGTCGACTGCGCTACATCGTCGTGGATGCGCAGAAGCGCTCTCTCGGCGCTATGACGTGGGTGATATGCGCTCTGGTAGATTGGATATACGCCGTTTCCCTCGAGGAAGTGCTGTAGTTGTCGTGCTATGAAACGCTCTGTTGTCTTCGCTACAAACGATATGTTCGAGATGGGGCGAAAGTTAGAGAGTACATTAACGTCATCGTTATGTTTCTTCAGTACTGGTATCACAACAGCGTGCTTCATCGCCCGTGGAACCACGGAAGAGGATATAGATGCATTGATTATACGTGTTACCACCGGAGAGAGAGTATCAACATGCCTCTTGAGGAGCGACGATTAGAGTGGATCAAGTTCGCATGACTTGGCAGCGGGTGCCAACACTATCTTCTTGACATCTGTCGGCGACGCAGCCTCAAAATACATCAGTGGAGACATGACATATATTGCTAGGTCGACAACTGGCTGCCGAGGCAGATTGCACAGGAGCGCATCAATCTTCTCGGTTAAGCTTCTTTGAAAGCTAGACGCAAGTTCAGAGTCGGTTGCATGAGACCCTTCAGGTAGCGACCGTTTCGGCCAAGCAGGGTGTTGGCAATCTTATATGTCCGTCGCATGTTGCCGCCAGCTGCGATGATCTCGGACTAGTAATACTGCGACCGTGCCATCCTCAGTGCCTTCCGATAAGTGTTGCGCAGATCCGTGTATATGTGACGATGGACTGTCAGACCAGATCGCCGCCAGTGGCGTTCAGCACGGCGTAATGCACGTTTCGCCTCGGCAAGCTCGCCGGTATGCCATGGAGTCATCGGCCTCACTGTGACAGTCCGTGTGACGAGTGGTGCATGGTCGTCTACGACAGTGCGTAGCCAAGAGTCATACCGTGCGAGAATGGCTACCGGGCCCAAATCAGGAGCACGGAAATCAGAAGCCGCCAGATCAGCTGCAAACCGACTGTTATCGATCGCTGCGTACTGTCGATACTCGACGTGGCGTTTCAGGCGCGTTGGTTTGGGCAGGTGCAGTTTACATTCAATTGCATAGTGGTCGGTGATCATAGTCATCGGTTCAACTTCAGTGGCGATAATGTCTGACGTCTCCGATGTGATAACAAGATCCAGTGTATTGCTACGCTCATGGGTTGATCCTCTGACATGTTGTGCAAAGCCAGACGTCTCCAGCAAATCAGCTAGGTTCATTGCATCAGTACATGTTGGGTCGCCATATCGCGTGTTAAAATCGCCACACACAATAGTCTCATTAGGGTGGGCCGAGGCGATAAGCAACATCTTCCCAACATCATCCAGGAAGGAGCGGAAGTCGGATGATGGCGGTCGGTAGATGACTACGACGTGCGTGGTGCAGCCAATACGGATGTTCCGCAAAATAACATGAAACACCTCATTGGCATGTGTGTCAACTTCGGAACGCGAAACGAGCTGCAGTGTTTTTTTAAACAGAACACCTACACCACCACCACGACGAGCTCCACTACGCGGCTGATGGACTAGCGTGAAGTCATTTCCACACAATTCAGACTCAACAACCGTTTCGTCATCTCCCAGCCAGGTTTCCGTCAAGGCGACATGGTCCAGTTCGCGCTCATCAATGTAATCACGCACGAACAACGCTTTATTTCGAATTGATCTGGCATTGATCAAGGCGAACTTCGTATGAATGTCACCGTGTGGCATAACGGGGGGGGGGGGGGGTAATGTCAGAGTAATCAAGTTGTCACGTCGATGTACAGGCTTAGTGGGAGTTGTTGATCGCGCTGACAAAAGTACACGTAACGGTCGTTGTTTACGTGCACCCACACGACAACCTCGATGGGTGGGCCGATGGAGTGCCACCCCCGCTTCACAAGCAGCTCTTCAGGCAGCATTGTTGAGCCGAATGTGACTGCGACCGCTTGGCCGTAACCGATACAGGCAGTCTTGGGTCATGCTGGGTGTGTAAACAATGTTCTCTTTGTCCGGGTTACACATGACCGATCACAAGCTTGTCAATGTCACACAGGTGCAATCGCAAAAGTAAAATGTAAATCGGTTAAAATAGTAAAAAGTCACAAAACACTTGATAACACCATTTAGTCCAATGTCCTCTTGGTGTTTTCATCAAATATATATACAAACTTGAGTGCTGTAGATTGGCTAGAGCTGATAACATCCTCAATATATCCAGATAGCATCTGTAGGTGCAGCCACATAGGCGCAGACCAATATGATATACATGTAGGACGGTGTATTAGTTGCATGTGTTGTGAGCTGGTTGTTTTATTCTCTCGCTTTCCCGTACAAACCTGTAGTCGGTGATGAAATACAACGGCGGCTGCTGTTGTCGCTAATGATGACGATATTGGTGGCCTATGACTTTGACGCCGTCGGTACCCTAGTTAAGCCTAGCTGTAAGCGGGCGTACATAAATGATGACGATATTGGTGACCTATGACTTTGACGCTTTCGGTGCCCTAGTTAAGCCTAGCTGTAAGCGATTTGCCGTGAGGCGGAACACTAAGAGACGATATTGGTGACCTATGTCTTTGACGCCGTCGGTGCCTTAGTTAAGCCTAGCTGTAAGCGATTTGCCGTGAGGCGGAACGCTAAGCGCTAAAAATATAGACTGACGCTGACTGGGGAACAGTACTGATTCATACCGTAACCTAGGTAGAAATAAGACTGGTTTCTAATAAGGGTGCTGTATTTTTAAGCTGAAGTTGACTTTATAGTGGTATTTTTTATTAATGCATTTTTCAACGTTAGTCAGTTTTAGCGTATATAATATTTCACCCAAAAAATTAATAACCTCCATAATCCATAGGGGGTCCGCCACCAGAGTACGATGGTCGAAGCGGTCCTGTGTAAGGGGAAAGCCATCCCCGAATTGACGACGAGGTGGTGGTGATGGTAGTTCATCGGTTGAGTGTGATCGAGGCGACGCCGCGTATCTTCAACTGTCCACATACCTTCTGCATTTCCCGCTTACATGTCGCTCTGTACCTTCTTACTGTATCTTCAACTGTCCATATACCTTCTGCATCTCCCGCTTACATGTCGCTTTGTACCTCCTTATTGTATCTTCAACTGTCCATATACCTTCTGCATCTCCCGCTTACATGTCGCTTTGTACCTCCTTATTGTATCTTCAACTGTCCACATACCATCTGAATCTCCCGCTTGCATGTCGCTCTCTACCTCCTTACTGTTTCTTCAACTATCCACATACCTTCTGCATCTCCCACTTGCATATCGCTCTGTACTTCCTTATTGTATCTTCAACTGTCCACATACCATCTGAATCTCCCGCTTGCATGTCGCTCTCTACCTCCTTACTGTTTCTTCAACTATCCACATACCTTCTGCATCTCCCACTTGCATATCGCTCTGTACTTCCTTATTGTATCTTCAACTGTCCACATACCATCTGAATCTCCCGCTTGCATGTCGCTCTCTACCTCCTTACTGTTTCTTCAACTATCCACATACCTTCTGCATCTCCCACTTGCATATCGCTCTGTACTTCCTTATTGTATCTTCAACTGTCCACATACCATCTGAATCTCCCGCTTGCATGTCGCTCTCTACCTCCTTACTGTATTTTCAACTGTCCACATACCTTCTGCATCTCCCACTTGCATGTCGCTCTGTACCTCCTTATTGTATCTTCAACTGTCCACATACCTTCGGCATGTCCCACTTGCAGCTCGCTCTGTACCTTCTAACAGTATCTTCAACTGTCCACATACCTTCTGCATATCCCGCTTGCATGTCGCTCTGTACCTCCTTACTGTATCTTCAACTGTCCACATACCTTCTGCATCTGCCGCTTGCATGTCGCTCTGTATCTACTTACTGTATCTTCAACTGTCCACATACCTTCTGCATCTGCCGCTTGCATGTCGCTCTGTATCTACTTACTGTATCTTCAACTGTCCACATACCTTCTGCATCTGCCGCTTGCATGTCGCTCTGTATCTACTTACTGTATCTTCAACTGTCCACATGCCTTCTGCATCTGCCGCTTACATGTCGCTCTGTAACTCCTTACTGTATCTTCAACTGTCCACATACCTTCTGCATCTGCCGCTTGCAGCTCGCTCAGTACCTCCTTACTGTATCTTCAACTGTCCACATGCCTTCTGCATCTCCCGCTTGCATCTTGCTCTGTACCTCCTTACTGTATCTTCAACTGCCCACATACCTTCTGCATCTGCCGCTTGCATGTCGCTCAGTACCTCCTTACTGTATCTTCAACTGTCCACATGCCTTCTGCATCTCCCGCTTGCATCTTGCTCTGTACCTCCTTACTGTATCTTCAACTGCCCACATACCTTCTGCATCTGCCGCTTGCATGTCGCTCTGTACCTCCTTACTGTATCTTCAACTGTCCACATGCCTTCTGCATCTGCCGCTTACATGTCGCTCTGTAACTCCTTACTGTATCTTCAACTGCCCACATACCTTCTGCATCTGCCGCTTGCATGTCGCTCTGTACCTCCTTACTATATCTTCAACTGTCCATATACCTTCTGCATCTCCCGCTTACATATCGCTCTGTACCTCCTTACTGTATCTTCAACTGTCCACATACCTTCTGCATCTCCCACTTGCATGTCGCTCTCTACCTCCTTACTGTTTCTTCAACTATCCACATACCTTCGGCATGTCCCACTTGCAGCTCGCTCTCTACCTTTTAACTGTATCTTCAACTGTCCACATACCTTCTGCATCTCCCGCTTGCATGTCGCTCTGTACCTCCTTACTGTATCTTCTACTGTCCACATGCCTTCTGCATCTGCCGCTTGCAGCTCGCTCAGTACCTCCTTACTGTATCTTCAACTGTCCACATACCTTCTGCATCTCCCGCTTGCATCTTGCTCTGTACCTCCTTACTGTACCTTCAACTGCCCACATACCTTCTGCATCTCCCGCTTGCATGTCACTCTCTACCTCCTTACTGTTTGTTCAACTGTCCACATACCTTCTGCATCTCCCACTTGCATGTCGCTCTCTACCTACTTACTGTATCTTCAACTATCCACATACCATCTGAATCTTCCGCTTGCATGTCGCTCTGTACCTCCTTACTGTATCTTCAACTGTCCACATACCTTTGGCATTTCCCACTTGCAGCTCGCTCTCTACCTTCTAACTGTATCTTCAACAGTGCACATACCTTCTGCATCTCCCGCTTGCATCTTGCTCTGTTGCAAATATCTCAGAATGTATAATACAATTTTTTTGCACAGTCTCCAGTAACATTGTTTGTTCTTTATAAAAACGGTTAGCACTCAAGGGACACCAACTTACATAAATAACATATTTATCCAAGAATTCTTCCACCATATACAGTCACTATGGAAGATTATTTTATATCATGTAGATATATTATTGTTTGGTAGGGATTTAAACATGTTAAATACACATGTTTGCATTGTGTCTAAAGCCCAGGCTCTACAGAGATATACAGATATATTTTTAATCATGGAAGTTAAAGTATGAGTATGTTTTGTTTTGCTTGCTAATTAGTTAATATTAACTAATTAATAGAGTTATTTTAATAAGAAATGACAGGATGTGCATATTAAAATACACTCAAAATAATGTATGCTTTTATATAAATTATATATATATATATATATTAATATAATATAAAATTGTAATATTGCCTTTGGAATTAATTAATGTATATTATTACGTATTATGATAAATATTAATAATTTAAATGGGTCTTAGACATCAGTTCATTTAGCTGTCATCTTTAATTTAAATTAAGAAATTATATCAGTTGCCACTGTTCTATCATGACATTGTTATTGAAGTGCATAGTATACAATTTGCAAGAAAACTCGGCATCATTAGGCGACGGAAATTACCCAAAGCTTTCACATAAAAGAAAAAGTATCGTTATTGGTAATTAAAATGGCTTGCTATCACGCACACACAAATAATATGTTATGTTAGTAGTCGTCGAGGTCACGGTCGCAGTTGTTCGCTGTGTCCAGACATGTCACATGTGTAAACGCACACGTAAAAGTTGTCGGATCAGTTGGGCAACACCGAGTTGGCCAACTGGTCCGCCAACTAGTTGTTCGTGAGACCAATATTTCCTGAAATGTTCGTAAGCCTAACTATAATTCACGGTGTGCGAGACAAAAGGCAACGATTGTATACCAATTGTAGGCCTACACGTACATTTTGGGATGTCGGTACATTACTGTGACACACATGGGCTTACTGATAATATCACATAATTACTCAAAGCATAATACTGGATCTTTCCTACGTCGAATAACGTGTGATTGGATTAATGTTTTGAGATAAATTAAATGAGTTGCGAATGACACAGTGATTGTCCTAAATTACAAGACTACAGAGCCGTAATAAAGCGGGGGCGCCATAGGAGATTACCGGATTCGGCGTAAAATAGTCGGGAATACGATTTATTGATTGAGACAGTTATTTCCTCTCGCAGCGGTTACAGTTTTCCGGAAAACGAAACAGAAGCTGTTGTCAAATGTGGCAATTAACCGAGAACGCGACGTTCCGCGCGCTCGAGTTCGTTTTGCGAAAATCCACTGCGAGCGTGCGTATCGACTGTAACTTTCCGAAAAACGAAACTAAAGTCGTTTTTAGGTAAAGCGGGGCATTCCGTTTATTTCGATGCATCGGCGCAGAATTCGCAGCTTTTAAGACACATGCTATGTGTTTGTGACGAAAAACTGCGCGCATTGCATTCGATTGTCGACAGGGTTGTTACTGGAAGTGAGGGAAGACACGCCTGGTGTACAGTGGGCGACTGAGAAGACAATCGTAACGTATCACAGAGATGGGGCAACTCTTATCATCTCTGTTTGGACCTGATGATCCACCGGCAGCGGTTCGACGGCCCACATACCAACCGCGCCATGTAGGCAAGTGTTTTCTAGAACCCAACCGCGAGAAATCCTTATGTAGATATATTATACAAAGTCTTACGGAGTTCCCGTCTATTGCACCTTTTTGGTATGAAAACGGTCATATTTCAGTTTAATACGGCTTTGCTTCAAATATTAAATCGTGATGAAGTCTTATTTTGTTATATTCGTCACATCTACGAATAGAGATTCGAAAGACAAACGTATAATAATTATATTAAAATCAATGCCTCTCACATAGTCATAATATGACCTACTTCTGTCACGGGGCTACTTTCGGCCCATTACACCAGTTAACCAATGATAATAGTAATACGCATTTATACAGAATTATACAGAATTTCAAGTAATAAATATGGACTTCAGCAAAAGAAAATAAGGCATTTTATATAATATATATATATAAACATTGTGTGCAGACCTGATGAAGGCTTTACTGCCTATGTGCTGTGAAACATATATGTATATATATACATATATAATATACCAAGGTGTATATATATATATATATATATATATATATATAAAATATATATTTCACAGCATATATGCAGTAAAGCATTCATGAAGTCTGTGCAAAATGTCCGTTATGATCAGATTACCACTATGGACAGCTATTGGACAATGCAGACTAATCATTTGGGACTTTCAAAGTTTGCTAAAGCATGGTTCGCTGTATTACCACACAATGAGTGATTAACTAACCTGTTTTCATTACTTGTGAACAGCAGCATGACATTTTTTAGGTGTAATTCTGTATTATTATTCTACAGCTGCCCAGAGAGAATACCAGAGACCAGACTATGTGTACGAGTCATATCCTTCAAGGACCAGGCTATCAAATACTGCCAATCTCAGAGATCAGTCATATCCTTCAACAATCAGGTCATTGAATACTGCCTATCAGAGAGATCAATCATATGCTGCAGCCATCAGTTCATTGAATATTTCCTATCCGAAAGGTAAGAGTTACATTTGTTTGCTAAATGACACCAACACCAACATAAGAATGCGGGGGCCTACAAGGGGCCTACAAGTTTCTAACAAAGTATGTCTTCATTTATGGGGGTGTGGTCATATTCATGAATGAAGAATGGTTCCTCAGTCAAGAGAACGGAAATGAGAATGCCGAGATTAATTGCAAGGATAGAGAGAATATGTAATGATACTGTCAACAAGGAGATGGGTGTGTTGTATAGTCCTATAACAGATGAACTAGGAAGGATCAGTAGATGTAGAGATTGGGCACTTATAATACTAGTCATGCTTATCACTTGTCACAATGTTAATCTAGAATGAACATTTTGCAGAAAGTCTACAGATTGTGATCGGTTATGCAAACTTTATTATACTAAAATCTGTAATAATTAATAATATAATTTGTACAAAATAATAAACAAATTATATAATGTTATCCACTTATACATGTTATATCATATACTGCTGTATATATACCTATATATACAGGTGTGTGTTTTATATACACACTTGTATATACAATAAAAGCTGTCCACAGTGGACATTGTGGGAACTGTGCAATGGACAGGTAGTATGTATATAGCCGTAAAGGTAGGTTGGGATCATATCTTCAGATTTCTTAACTAATATTTAATATATATGTTTGTGTTAATAATTATGTACATTTATTGTCATTAGCCCAAGTCCGAACCCTTGTGTACATGTAGCGGTTCAGGGCAAAAGTCCTAATATCTCCAGAATCCACCTGTGTATCTATGTCTGTATTCGGGTGTTCAATGTGTTGTATATTCATGTGTGCTGTATTTGACATGTGAAGTCACAAAGATTCAAGTTGACGTGAAGCGAGACTCATGCCGGACAGCAACCGTCCACTGGCAGCTTGTGGAAGACTCACAAGTGGACATCACCGTTACCAGAGTCACTGGGAACACCAGAACGGAAACACCACAGACATATCGTAGGCTAGCCGCAGAGGGGACATTTCGCATACCAACAGAGTTGACACGGGGTCAGGAGTACAAAGTCGTCGTTCGTGGGGTGTCTTCACACGCACAAGGCATGACTACATTCCGTGCAGGTAAAGTGATTCTATATGTTTACCTGCATCTTTTGGAAGAGACATTAAATGCTGTTGGTATCTCCTGCCTGGTGTCTATATGCCAGGGGAAGTTATAAATCACATACAGGGAAATGAAAAACCTGTCCTGGACTCACATAGGCAATGGTTTAAATCTACAAAAACATGTATGAGCTCTGCATTAGCTGGTGCCAGTATGCTTGCTCTGATAGTGGAATAAATGGATTAAATAAACAACTTCCCTAAGTTGACATCGGTATTATATTATACAGTACTGGTATCAACCCAGGGCAGTAACCGTGTGTGGTATCAACCCAGGGAAGTAACCGTGCGTGGTATCAACCCAGGGAAGTAACCGTGTGTGGTATCAACCCAGGGCAGTAACCGTGTGTGGTATCAACCCAGGGAAGTAACCGTGTGTGGTATCAACCCAGGGAAGTAACCGTGTGTGGTATCAACCCAGGGAAGTAACCGTGTGTGGTATCAACCCAGGGCAGTAATCGTGTGTGGTATCAACCCAGGGAAGTAACTGTGTGTGGTATCAACCCAGGGAAATAACCGTGTGTGGTATCAACCCAGGGAAGTAACCGTGTGTGGTATCAACCCAGGGCAGTAATCGTGTGTGGTATCAACCCAGGGAAGTAACCGTGTGTGGTATCAACCCAGGGCAGTAACCATGTGTGGTATCAACCCAGGGAAGTAACCGTGTGTGGTATCAACCCAGGGAAGTAACCGTGTGTGGTATCAACCCAGGGCAGTAATCGTGTGTGGTATCAACCCAGGGAAGTAACCGTGTGTGGTATCAACCCAGGGCAGTAACTGTGTGTGGTATCAACCCAGGGAAGTAACCGTGTGTGGTATCAACCCAGGGAAGTAACCGTGCATGGTATCAACCCAGGGAAGTAACCGTGTGTGGTATCAACCCAGAGCAGTAACCGTGTGTGGTATCAACCCAGGGAAGTAACCGTGTGTGGTATCAACCCAGGGAAGTAACCGTGTATGGTATCAACCCAGGGAAGTAACCGTGTGTGGTATCAACCCAGGGCAGTAACCATGTGTGGTATCAACCCAGGGAAGTAACCGTGTGTGGTATCAATCCAGGGAAGTAACCGTGTGTGGTATCAACCCAGGGCAGTAATCGTGTGTGGTATCAACCCAGGGAAGTAACCGTGTGTGGTATCAACCCAGGGCAGTAACCGTGTGTGGTATCAACCCAGGGAAGTAACCGTGTGTGGTATCAACCCAGGGAAGTAACCGTGTGTGGTATCAACCCAGGGAAGTAACCGTGTGTGGTATTAACCCAGGGCAGTAACCGTGTGTGGTATCAACCCAGGGAAGTAACCGTGTGTGGTATCAACCCAGGGCAGTAACCGTGTGTGGTCTGATATAAGATAAAGCCACACTTCACAGTATCGTTATTAAATGGAGAGAAACACTTAAGTTAGAACAGCATAACATACATTAATCTCAAATGTATAAACTATACCTATTATAAAATACTAGCGCCCACATATGCTTTAATAAACAATTTTTTTTTGAATTTAAGTGTTTTTTTAAGAGGAAAACAACACAGTGCACAATTTTTAAATGTGTGGCCTCTGGTCTGATTACTAGTGACATCGACATGTGCATCATGTGATATGTCATCATGCCCCTGTCAGGTCATCACGTTTCTCAGAGTTATCCGAGTTTGCGTCTCGGGGATTTGAATGACTGTTTGGCGATTTTTTTTAAACATGGCGCTGTTGAATTTAAAATTAATATGTTTCATTAAAACTCATTTGGGTTGTTGGTACGTAGTAATTGACGACTTATCGATTCTGATATTGACAAACTCTTTGTATTGATGCGCCTCTGAATATGGTTTCCAACGATTTGGGTATAAAAGAAGTTATCTTATCATTATTAATAATAACAAACGAACAAACAAACTGCATTTAAATCTTGCTAAATCGGTGACCATCGGTGTTCACGCCATCGGAGCTGCAGACATTACACGACATGGCCGTGACTCACGTAAGGAGAGGAGGAAGAAATAAGTTCCAGCGGTGTGAAGTCTTCTACAGGAACAAACTGGTCACCTACTTCACCGAGTGTCAGCGAAACAACAACATCATGGCAATGTACATGAAGGACAACAATGGTGACCCAGCGTCCATCATCAACGGTCAGATCAAAGGGCTGTTCTTCGCCACAAGTGTTGACCCAGAAACTGGCCAACCCCCAGCCTGGTCGTTCTTTGGACCCAAGAGGGTCAGTATTCCAGTCACTGCTATGCTGACTCAAAATTCAAATCTGTATTTCGCAGATTTCTACTGCAACGACAAATCACATTATGTGACCGTGGTGCTGACCAGACCAGGTTCCGAGACTGACCACTTCTGTGGGAAGAATCTCATCAAACTGGACTCTGGACGTAACGACTTTCTGTGGCGAAACAATCAGGTGTATTTCTCCAAGAAGGTGTGGGTGGAGGTGCTTTTTACAGAGGATGTTGACTTGTCTAGCCCCTTGTGTTCATTTAGCATGGTGGTGGGCAGAGGCACGTCAAGACCCGGGGGTCTGCCAAAGAACCCCAGCTGTGTCAAGTGTAACCTACCCTACCCTCCAACTACCGTGGCACAGCCAGCTAGATATGGTGTCAATTTGACAGATTGGTGATAACAGTGCAATTTCAGACATATATGAATGAATGAAATGTTATTCCACATAATATAATACAGGTGCTTGGTATGTGCTGCTTCTGAATGGACATAATACAGGTGCTTGGTATGTGCTGCTACTGAAGGGACATAATACAGGTGCTTGGAATGTGCTGCTACTGAAGGGACATAATACAGGTGCTTGGTATGTGCTGCTACTGAAGGCACATAATACAGGTGCTTGGTATGTAAAAGTAAAAGGTAAGTTCTTATATAGCGCAGTATCCAGTCTTCAGGACTGCTCAAAGCGCTTTACACTTTACTCCCTGGCAGACCTGTTCAATCGAACACCATCTCGACTTCTCTGGGAAGCATCCAGCAACGCTGCAATTAATGCGCGAAGACTATTCGTACACAAATATCCACTACTGTCTATAGCCAGGTACTCATTCATACAGCTGAGTGAACTGGAGCAACGTATAGTGAATGAACTTGCCCAAGGTTCGACACCGCCGCACAGGATTCGAACCCGGGTTCTCTTGGTTGAAAGTCCGAAGCACTAGCCACTGCACCACGGCGCTACATGTGCTGCTACTGAAGGGACATAATACAGGTGCTTGGTATGTGCTGCTACTGAAGGGACATAATACAGGTGCTTGGTATGTGCTGCTACTGAAGGGACATAATACAGGTGCTTGGTATGTGCTGCTACTGAAGGGACATAATACAGGTGCTTGGTATGTGCTGCTACTGAAGGGACATAATACAGGTGCTTGTTATGTGCTGCTACTGAAGGGACATAATACAGGTGCTTGGTATGTGCTGCTACTGAAGGGACATAATACAGGTGCTTGGTATGTGCTGCTACTGAAGGGACATAATACAGGTGCTTGGTATGTGCTGCTACTGAAGGGACATAATACAGGTGCTTGGTATGTGCTGCTACTGAAGGGACATAATACAGGTGCTTGGTATGTGCTGCTCCTGAAGGGACATAATACAGGTGCTTGGTATGTGCTGCTACTGAAGGGACATAATACAGGTGCTTGGTATTTGCTGCTCCTGAAGGGACATAATACAGGTGCTTGGTATGTGCTGCTACTGAAGGGACATAATACAGGTGCTTGGTATGTGCTGCTCCTGAAGGGACATAATACAGGTGCTTGGTATGTGCTGCTACTGAAGGGACGGTTGGTGTTATATTCATGAAGACATATCACAGTACCCAGTTCTTGGGACTGCTCAAAGCACTTTACACTTCACTCCCTGGCAGATATGTTCAACTGAACCTTATCTCAGGGAAGTACTCAGCCACACAGCAAACAAATATCCACCACTGTCTATAGCCAGGTACTCATTCATAGTAGTTCAGCTGAGTGAACTGCAGCAATGTGGAGTGAACACAAAAACGTGTTGAATTTGCATTCAGATCCTCCTACTGTCATTTTGAACCTTGGGCAAGTTCATTCAATTCATGTTGAATGAGTACCTGGCTATAGGCAGTGGTAGATATTTGTGTATGAATAATCTTCGCACAATAATTGCAGCATGGCTGAATACTTCCCAGAGATGACGAGGTGGCATTCGATTGGACAGGCCTGCCAGGGAGTAAAGCGCTTTGAGCAAACAAGGACTGGATACCGTACTATATAAAACCTTACATTTGTTATGAGAAATATTGAGCAGGTGTTGTAATAACAGGTCTACAAGGAGGTGAAGTGTAGAGTACTATTGAGCAGACCTAAGGACACGATACTATGCTACATAAGAACTTACTCTATAGTACTTCATTTTTATACTTGAACATGTTGGTGTCTATAACCACACATTTAATACACCCTAGGAAGAGCTTATTTTGTAACCAAATGTGGTCGACTCACCGGTGAAGAGCGTCATTCAATGGAAGAGTCTACCAAGTCACATTTTAAAACAGCATACTAGTCTCTTGAGTGACAGTCTTAGCATAATTGCAAATTAAAAGGATAACAAGTTAGTAGATTGGATCTTCTATAATTAATCAAAGACTTCTCATCTGTGATGGTTGTTTCAGTTTTCTCAGAACTTACAAAGTGTGACTTGCTAGATTATTCCTTTGGATGGCAGTATGCTTGTTGTCAGTATTAATGAAGTACAACATATATAAATGAGTTAAGTTTTTGGATATGTACAGATAAGGTACAATACATAATATATTATTATTTGTTGTTTTAATTGCCTGCATTATCACATTGTTTTGTTGAAATGGAAATAAAGAATGGAGTTAGAAAAAAATTAGGATTTTGTTTAAGACATTTTTCTTTATTTCATTATAGATGGGGAAAATTCCACACTTTCTATTATAATTATTTCTATAGGTCAAAATAACAAATATTGTACAAGACTTTTAGACACTGTGCGTGCATATGTGTGTACAAGAAAGGGTGAGAAATTTTCCACTTTAAAATTTCCTTGAACAACTGTCTACAATTTGTATTATTGGACCGCGTCACCTGATCCTTACAAGTTTTCTCAGCAAGAACTATCAACTCGTATCCGTTCATTTGGATATAACAGTTAAAGACTCTGTATTTATATCTGTGAATACAGGAGATCAGGTATAAAACTGGCCGACATAACAGCCTATATAAACATATCAACATGGACAATAACACATCTGTAACATCACTAAACCTCTAATATGGTCTTTACGATTATGATTGCATTTCTACTGTTGTAGTCTTCCATGGCCACACAATCTACGATTGCACTTTTATCACTGGACAGTTCTCTATCATTGCGCTTCTTCTATGACTATACGTTTTCTATGATCGCACTCATTCCACAACTGCACTTTTCTATGACTGCATGGCCTCTAACCGCACACCTTCTATGAATGCACTTCTTCTATAATTGCACTTCTGTGATTAGCTGTACATCTTCTATGACCGCACATGTTCTATGAGGGCACTTCTTGTACGACTGCACATGTTCTATGAGGGCACTTCTTCTATGACCGCACATGTTCTATGAGGGCACTTCTTCTATGACTGCACATGTTCTATGAGGGCACTTCTTCTATGACCGCACATGTTCTATGAGGGCACTTCTTGTATGACTGCACATGTTCTATGAGGGCACTTCTTCTATGACCGCACATGTTCTATGAGGGCACTTCTTCTATGACTGCACATGTTCTATGAGGGCACTTCTTCTATGCCTGCACATCGTGCATCTATAACAGCATTTTTTGCACAAGTCCATGGCATCTATGATAGCAGTTCTACGACTGCACAACGTCTGTAACACCAAGAATTCATGCTCTCTACTACTAGTCTGCAACTGCAGGCCCTATATGATTGCACTTTCCCAATTACTGGCATCAGTAATTAATAAGTAATACAACATATCTATAGACAGCACTCACAGAGTGCTGTCAGTGAGTATTACTAGACTGTCGTGTGTTGGACAGTGACGTCATCACCTACTGCTACACCATGCTATAGCTCGTCTTTACTTCTTCCAGGGTTTATAATCTCTGATTCGTCCGTGTCTGTGATGTAGCCAGGCTCCCCAGTGTAGTGGGTGGGATAAACCAACAAGGGTTCTGCAGACAACCCTATGAGGTCGCGGGGGCGGAAGGGTGCCTTCAGCTTGGGTCTACAAGACAAATACAGATTTAAGCATCTTTTATATATAAAAATGTTTTTTACATAATAATAATGACAAACTTTTATAGCGCCTAAATCTCCAGGAATCTGAGCTCAGAGGTGCAACATACAAGAATCATTGGGCAAAATCGTTAACAGGGACAACCAAGAGTTGTTTATGTAGGGGGTTGGTTGTTACCACGCATTACATAGGGGGTTGGTTGTTACCACGCATTACATAGGGGGTTGGTTGTTACCACGCATTACATAGGGGGTTGGTTGTTACCACGCATTACATGAGGGTTGGTTGTTACCACGCATTACATAGGGGGTTGCTTGTTACCATGCATTACATAGGGGGTTGGTTGTTACCATGCATTACATAGAGGGTTGGTTGTTACCACGTATTACGTAGGGGGTTGGTTGTTACCACGCATTATATACGGGGTTGGTTGTTACCACGCATTACATGAGGGTTGGTTGTTACCACGCATTACATAGAGGGTTGGTTGTTACCACACATTACATAGGGGGATGGTTGTTACCACGCATCACATAGAGGGTTGGTTGTTACCTCGCATTACATGGCGGTTTGTTGTTACCACGCATTACATAGGGGGTTGGTTGTTACCATGCATTACATAGAGGGTTGGTTGTTACCACAAATTACATAGCGGGTTGGTTGTTCCCACCCATTACATAGGGGGTTGGTTGTTACCATGCATTACATAGAGGATTGGTTGTTACCACGCATTACATAGGGGGTTGGTTGTTACCACGCATTACATAGGGGGTTGGTTGTTACCACGCATTACATAGAGGGTTGGTTGTTACCACACATTACATAGGGGGTTGGTTGTTACCATGCATTACATAGGGGGTTGGTTGTTACCACGCATTACATAGAGGGTTGGTTGTTACCACACATTACATAGGGGGTTGGTTGTTACCACGCATTACATAGAGGGTTGGTTGTTACCACGCATTACTTGGGGGTTGGTTGTTACCACGCATTACATAGGGGGTTGGTTGTTACCACGCATTACATAGAGGGTTGGTTGTTACCACGCATTACATAGGGGGTTGGTTGTTACCACGCATTACATAGGCGGTTGGTTGTTACCACGTATTACATAGAGGGTTGGTTGTTACCACGCATTACATAGGGGGTTGGTTGTTACCACGTATTACATAGAGGGTTGGTTGTTACCACGCATTACATAGGGGGTTGGTTGTTACCACGCATTACATAGGCGGTTGGTTGTTACCACGCATTACATGAGGGTTGGTTGTTACCACGCATTACATAGGGGGTTGGTTGTTACCATGCATTACATAGAGGGTTGGTTGTTACCACACATTACATAGGGGGTTGGTTGTTCCCACCCATTACATAGGGGGTTGGTTGTTACCACGTATTACATAGAGGGTTGGTTGTTACCACGCATTACATAGGGGATTGATTGTTACCACGCATTACATAGGGGGTTGGTTGTTACCACGCATTACACGAGGGTTGGTTGTTACCACGTATTACATAGGGGGTTGGCTGTTACCACGCATTACATAGAGGGTTGGTTGTTACCACGCATTACATAGGGGGTTGGTTGTTACCACGCATTACATGGGGGTTGGTTGTTACTACACATTACATAGGGGGTTGGTTGTTACCACGCATTACACAGAGGGTTGGTTGTTACCACGCATTACATGGGGGTTGGTTGTTACCACGCATTACATAGGGGGTTGGTTGTTACCACGCATTACATAAGGGATTGGTTGTTACCACGCATTACATAGAGGGTTGGTTGTTACCACACATTACATAGGGGGTTGGTTGTTACCATGCATTACATAGGGGGTTGGTTGTTACCATGCATTACATAGAGGGTTGGTTGTTACCACGCATTACATGGGGGTTGGTTGTTACCATGCATTACATAAGGGTTTGGTTGTTACCATGCATTACATAGAGGGTTGGTTGTTACCATGCATTACATAGAGGGTTGGTTGTTACCACACATTACATAGGGGGTTGGTTGTTCCCACCCATTACATAGGGGGTTGGTTGTTACCACACATTACATAGAGGGTTGGTTGTTACCACGCATTACATAGAGGGTTGGTTGTTACCACGCATTACATAGGGGATTGGTTGTTACCACGCATTACATAGGGGGTTGGTTGTTACCACGCATTACATGAGGGTTGGTTGTTACCACGTATTACATAGGGGGTTGGCTGTTACCACGCATTACATAGAGGGTTGGTTGTTACCACGCATTACATAGGGGGTTGGTTGTTACCACGCATTACATGGGGGTTGGTTGTTACTACACATTACATAGGGGGTTGGTTGTTACCACGCATTACACAGAGGGTTGGTTGTTACCACGCATTACATGGGGGTTGGTTGTTACCACGCATTACATAGGGGGTTGGTTGTTACCACGCATTACATAAGGGATTGGTTGTTACCACGCATTACATAGAGGGTTGGTTGTTACCACACATTACATAGGGGGTTGGTTGTTACCATGCATTACATAGGGGGTTGGTTGTTACCATGCATTACATAGAGGGTTGGTTGTTACCACGCATTACATGGGGGTTGGTTGTTACCATGCATTACATAAGGGTTTGGTTGTTACCATGCATTACATAGAGGGTTGGTTGTTACCATGCATTACATAGAGGGTTGGTTGTTACCACACATTACATAGGGGGTTGGTTGTTCCCACCCATTACATAGGGGGTTGGTTGTTACCACACATTACATAGAGGGTTGGTTGTTACCACGCATTACATAGGGGGTTGGTTGTTACCACGCATTACATAGGGGGTTGGTTGTTACCACGCATTACATGAGGGTTGGTTGTTACCACGTATTACATAGGGGGTTGGTTGTTACCATGCATTACATAGGGGGTTGGTTGTTACCATGCATTACATAGAGGGTTGGTTGTTACCACGCATTACATAGGGGGTTGGTTGTTACCACGCATTACATGGGGGTTGGTTGTTACCACGCATTACATAGGGGGTTGGTTGTTACCACACATTACATAGAGGGTTGGTTGTTACCACGCATTGCATGGGGGTTGGTTGTTACCACGCATTGCATAGGAGGTTGGTTGTTACCATGTATTACATAGAGGGTTGGTTGTTACCACACATTACATAGAGGGTTGGTTGTTATCACCCATTACGAGGGGGTTGGTTGTTACCATGCATTACATAGAGGGTTGGTTGTTACCACGCATTACATAGGGGGTAGGTTGTTACCACGCATTACATAGGGGGTTGGTTGTTACCACGCATTACATAGGGGGTTGGTTGTTACACACATTACATAGGGGGTTGGTTGTTACCACGCATTATGGGGAAGTCAGTTGCTATATTGGCATCTCATGACAGATACGTTATTTTAAGTTTACGATAGCGGCCATTTTGTTTCATAAAAATTCCAAATCCCAAACGATGTATCGGTGGGGTGGGGTTATGAACCAACGCTAAACACATAACATGTTTAGGGACTCTACGAACTGACGAGACCAGCCTTAGAGAGGTGGCATTGTAGAACTCACTGAGGGTGTCGGTTAAACATGACGGGGAGGTACTCGTCCACCGGGATCATGCGTGACAACGGCTCCTGGGCCAGCAGCTTGCGCGCCCCGGAGTCCGTCAGCAGGTAGCTGAGGGTCCAGTAGGAGTACTCGGGCCACACCAGGGTCTCTGTCCCTGCCACCCATGCCTCACCCTGGTGATTCAGTCTCTTCCGCCCCAGATAGCTGCAACCAAATCAGAGATGGGGAGATTATACTGACTGTCCCGTGTACCATACATTCACAACCGCCTGCAACCAAGTCACCAGATTACAAATGTCTAACTTTGTATTTACTTCACATGCCTGGTATTGACAATTTGTTCTGTATCTCCAGTCAGCTGTTACTGTGCTATATGCACAGGGTATCACAAAACTACATAAATTTAGCAATCTAGAAACCTAATACTGAACTTTCGCACTTAAATCCTTTGGCACAATCAATAATGTTAAGGGCGTACTGCAAAACTGTGTACATTTGAAGATCTCGAAACATAATTAAATGGTCATCTTTTTTGTCAGTCTTGAATTAATCAAAAGCATGCCTTTTAGCACACGAATGACTTGGGTAGAAGCCATTCAAGTTATGATATTGAGCACTGAAAATTTATAAAAACACTCATCACACAATACTTCATATATGCTCTGCTTTAGACAGTTTGCTTTAGCATTTAAGATTAAATGGCAAAGCCAGAGGCGATAAACGATTTCTTAAAAATATGTTTTCTTGCTAATGGCACTTTAAAATGTCTCCCTGGTGGAAGTTTCTGGAAAGCTGCATTCAGAGGATGGACAGGATCATATAACATTTGAATAGCTTTTCTTTTAAGCCAACATTACATGAACTGGACAGCCTTCTCTCATCACGGCCAATCAGTTTGCTAGCTATGTTGACAATATGCTTTATTTTATTCTTGCTAATGATATATAATAATGTAACAAATCATCAACTGTTTGTGTCAATGCTAGCAGCGTGAGCATGTTTAACAAATCATCAACTGTTTGTGTCAATGCTAGCAGCGTGAGCATGTTTAACAAATCATCAACTGTTTGTGTCAATGCTAGCAGCGTGAGCATGTTTAACAAATCATAAACTGCTTGTGTCAATGCTAGCAGCGTGAGCATGTTTAACAAATCATCAACTGTTTGTGTCAATGCTAGCAGCGTGAGCATGTTTAACAAATCATCAACTGTTTGTGTCAATGCTAGCAGCGTGAGCATGTTTAACAAATCATCAACTGCTTGTGTCAATGCTAGCAGCGTGAGCATGTTTAACAAATCATCAACTGCTTGTGTCAATGCTAGCAGCGTGAGCATGTTTAACAAATCATCAACTGTTTGTGTCAATGCTAGCAGCGTGAGCATGTTTAACAAATCATCAACTGTTTGTGTCAATGCTAGCAGCGTGAGCATGTTTAACAAATCATCAACTGCTTGTGTCAATGCTAGCAGCGTGAGCATGTTTAACAAATCATCAACTGTTTGTGTCAATGCTAGCAGCGTGAGCATGTTTAACAAATCATCAACTGTTTGTGTCAATGCTAGCAGTGTGAGCATGTTTAACAAATCATCAACTGTTTGTGTCAATGCTAGCAGTGTGAGCATGTTTAACAAATCATCAACTGTTTGTGTCAATGCTAGCAGTGTGAGCATGTTTAACAAATCATCAACTGTTTGTGTCAATGCTAGCAGTGTGAGCATGTTTAACAAATCATCAACTGTTTGTGTCAATGCTAGCAGTGTGAGCATGTTTAACAAATCATCAACTGTTTGTGTCAATGCTAGCAGTGTGAGCATGTTTAACAAATCATCAACTGTTTGTGTCAATGCTAGCAGCGTGAGCATGTTTAACAAATCATCAACTGTTTGTGTCAATGCTAGCAGTGTGAGCATGTTTAACAAATCATGAACTGTTTGTGTCAATGCTAGCAGTGTGAGCATGTTTAACAAATCATCAACTGTTTGTGTCAATGCTAGCAGCGTGAGCATGTTTAACAAATCATCAACTGTTTGTGTCAATGCTAGCAGCGTGAGCATGTTTAACAAATCATCAACTGTTTGTGTCAATGCTAGCAGTGTGAGCATGTTTAACAAATCATCAACTGTTTGTGTCAATGCTAGCAGTGTGAGCATGTTTAACAAATCATCAACTGTTTGTGTCAATGCTAGCAGCGTGAGCATGTTTAACAAATCATCAACTGTTTGTGTCAATGCTAGCAGTGTGAGCATGTTTAACAAATCATCAACTGTTTGTGTCAATGCTAGCAGCGTGAGCATGTTTAACAAATCATCAACTGCTTGTGTCAATGCTAGCAGCGTGAGCATGTTTAACAAATCATCAACTGCTTGTGTCAATGCTAGCAGCGTGAGCATGTTTAACAAATCATCAACTGTTTGTGTCAATGCTAGCAGCGTGAGCATGTTTAACAAATCATGAACTGTTTGTGTCAATGCTAGCAGCGTGAGCATGTTTAACAAATCATCAACTCTTTGTGTCAATGCTAACAGCGTGAGCATGTTTAACAAATCATGAACTGTTTGTGTCAATGCTAGCAGCGTGAGCATGTTTAACAAATCATCAACTGTTTGTGTCAATGCTAGCAGCGTGAGCATGTTTAACAAATCATCAACTGTTTGTGTCAATGCTAGCAGCGTGAGCATGTTTAACAAATCATGAACTGTTTGTGTCAATGCTAGCAGCGTGAGCATGTTTAACAAATCATCAACTGCTTGTGTCAATGCTAGCAGCGTGAGCATGTTTAACAAATCATCAACTGCTTGTGTCAATGCTAGCAGCGTGAGCATGTTTAACAAATCATCAACTGCTTGTGTCAATGCTAGCAGTGTGAGCATGTTTAACAAATCATCAACTGTTTGTGTCAATGCTAGCAGCGTGAGCATGTTTAATAAATCATCAACTGCTTGTGTCAATGCTAGCAGTGTGAGGATGTTTAACAAATCATCAACTGCTTGTGTCAATGCTAGCAGCGTGAGCATGTTTAACAAATCATCAACTGATTGTGTCAATGCTAGCAGCGTGAGCATGTTTAACAAATCATCAACTGTTTGTGTCAATGCTAGCAGCATGAACATGTTTAACAAATCATCAACTGCTTGTGTCAATGCTAGCAGCGTGAGCATGTTTAACAAATCATCAACTGCTTGTGTCAATGCTAGCAGCGTGAGCATGTTTAACAAATCATCAACTGCTTGTGTCAATGCTAGCAGTGTGAGCATGTTTAACAAATCATCAACTGTTTGTGTCAATGCTAGCAGCGTGAGCATGTTTAACAAATCATCAACTGCTTGTGTCAATGCTAGCAGCATGAGCATGTTTAACAAATCATCAACTGCTTGTGTCAATGCTAGCAGCATGAGCATGTTTAACAAATCATCAACTGCTTGTGTCAATGCTAGCAGCATGAGCATGTTTAACAAATCATCAACTGCTTGTGTCAATGCTAGCAGCGTGAGCATGTTTAACAAATCATCAACTGCTTGTGTCAATGCTAGCAGCGTGAGCATGTTTAACAAATCATCAACTGCTTGTGTCAATGCTAGCAGCATGAGCATGTTTAACAAATCATCAACTGTTTGTGGCAATGCTAGCAGCATGAGCATGTTTAACAAATCATCAACTGCTTGTGTCAATGCTAGCAGCGTGAGCATGTTTAACAAATCATCAACTGCTTGTGTCAATGCTAGCAGCGTGAGCATGTTTAACAAATCATCAACTGCTTGTGTCAATGCTAGCAGCATGAGCATGTTTAACAAATCATCAACTGTTTGTGGCAATGCTAGCAGCATGAACATGTTTAACAAATCATCAACTGCTTGTGTCAATGCTAGCAGCATGAGCATGTTTAACAAATCATCAACTGCTTGTGTCAATGCTAGCAGCGTGAGCATGTTTAACAAATCATCAACTGCTTGTGTCAATGCTAGCAGCATGAGCATGTTTAACAAATCATCAACTGTTTGTGGCAATGCTAGCAGCATGAGCATGTTTAATAAATCATCAACTGCTTGTGTCAATGCTAGCAGCGTGAGCATGTTTAATAAATCATCAACTGTTTGTGTCAATGCTAGCAGTGTGAGCATGTTTAATAAATCATCAACTGTTTGTGTCAATGCTAGCAGCGTGACCATGTTTAAAGAGAGATACATGTAAATATTTCAGAAGGGCACACAACGACAAAATGATGATGGACTCTTGATCAGGATTGAGAACAGGTGAAGAATAAAATCACAGGAAATCACGGGGTGAGCACATCGACCCAATTCACAGCTTGTGGTTTGGGGTATGCAATGCACTGTAAGCCCCCAAAGATTAGTTTTCAAAAAATTGCTCTCAGCTATATCGAGGATAAAATGTGACATTGAAACAAGACTTGACAATTTAAAATTCAATCTCATTATAGATATTTATGAATTAATGTCCGGTTTTTAACTTCGATTTCGACATTGTTCTCCATCCACAGCCATCTCCATCTCTCTCTACAATCTTTGTCAATCTCCCGAACTTTTTTGGGGTCCTTGTCATCTATTTTTGTCAATACTCGATCCATAGCCTACGGTCCTACGGTTAAACTGCTCCGCTCACTGTAATAATACACATGGTCTGCACTACAACGGTAGCGCTGTTCCGGGAAGCTGCACCTTCCCTCTACCATAGCATGCATAGTCATCTCATGCAGATGGAATGACTCCGCAGGACGTCCAGAAACCATGTGCAATGTCAAGGCCACACAACGCAAGCGCAACGTCAGGTTCTAATTTGGTGCCGCTGTGGTGGTTTAGCAGATTGGGTCACCGGCTCCTGTCTTCGCACACAATGTGCTGCAGACCAGCTGCCGTAATGCTAGTCCGCTAGAGGGACTGTGTGATCGAGGCTGGTGGTATAATATAGGTCAGTCATATGAGCCCATACTTCTTGTTCCACTTATTGTAAACAGTGCTCCGCAGCAAATGTGCCTGCGATCTCCAGATCTCCAGGATCAGGTCTAGACCTTGCTACATGTTAGATCCCCCATACATACATACAACATTTTCTCCTCAGATTTATACGATTCACAGGAATGACCCTTGGGACCCAGAATCCGTGATAAACCACAGATCTGCAAGAAATTCTCATCCCTGCTTGATAAGTCAAAGGCTTCCTTGCCCATACGTCATCTGTGATGTTTGCTCTGGGGTGGCAATCTCGTTAAATTCTGCATATATGCAAGAAACAACACATGCATGCATGCACACACACACACACACACACACACACACGCACACACACATCGTCTTAACAAATGCAATTGCACAATATATATTTATGAATATTCTGCGAAATCATTATTGACACAAGACACATGCATGTTAAATGTGGAGAAGCATGGTGCTTAGCAGAGCAAGATTCATGACACCTCACAATGTGTACAACTACAATATATTTAGCAGTGCATAACACACAAAACAGTTGGTGTTTGTCGTTTAGTGCCAAGAGCTACATACATCAGGTCCCACTGCAGTCTCATCTCGTGTGTTTCGTGCATAAGGAAAGCAAGCTTCTGGCGGAAGTACAACTCAAAGCGAATGTCGTCTTCAAAGATGATCACACGAGTGTAATTGTGTTGTACAACCTGCAAGACAAATAGAGGACAACATAACTCTAATGACATGACAGTTCTTACTCAATGTAGAATATTAAAATTATACCTGAAAATTAAATTACTTCAATACAAAAAACAACAGACAGAAATCTAAAACCAAAACATGTTTTGTTTTATTGTGACCCACTCTGTCGAAATCAGGAGTAACTAAACCAACTTAAATAAGTTGGAAATGCAGAAGCTGGCTATTCAGCTTCGAAGTGCGAGAACGGGTGAATTTGGCTGGAACGGTCGATTATCGGATTTTGGTGTTTTGAATTAGCCTAAATATTCTAAACTGTAGTCATGCTATTACTAAATCCTAAAACAGTGGATAAGTTTGAGAAAATACGATGTTATATAGAATATGACGATCTAAAATTAGCAAAATCGAAGGAAAATGCTGACTAGCAAAAACTCTGTTCAGCCATCAAAAAATGGATTCTGATCACACGGTGCACTCATAGATTCTGCCATATATTTAGTTGAAATTCTGGCCCCAAAAATTTTCTTTTTAACAAAACATAAGGCAAAGTTTTTAAAGTGACAACTGTATGCAGGAATGTTTGATTTAGGAGATGTCACGCAGCAATAGCAATGTAATTTACATAAATAACTGTTATATTCAACTGCTGGCAAGGGCACAGCTAGACGGAGGTCAGATGCATAATTTTGATTGTGATGTAGATAAACCTGAAGCAGTGGATTTGTCAATTCCACTGCGTCGTACCCGCTGTACATCCTGTCTACCCCATCACATTGGCATCATTGGACAGACTTTTTTTAAAAGCTTCAGGGACTCATTTGCATGTGCAAAATCAGTCACATGCTACATTATCAGCAATAAGACAGCTATAAACGTTTTTTATTTTATTTTATTCACTGGAGGAAACTAATAAAATCAATGCAAAAATAGGCATAAAGTGATGAACACAGAAAGATGACAATCAAGACATTAGTGGATGCTCACAATTAGCAATGTCTACTTGGTCACACAGAGCGTACTGATTTTCAGACCCCTCTCTTTCTCCCTTTAAAATGTTGATAATTTTCCATACTTATATATATATATATATATATTCATCTGTAATATAATACTGTATACCGTAAAGAAATAAAAATTAATCATCATAATAAAGTTTACAAATATTTTACTTACAATCACTATAGTTAGGCAATTCACATGTAACCAACATTTTTACAATTAGTATGGGGGCTTTACCCCTGTTGACCCTTTATTCACTTTGCATGAATAAATAAATGTCAACAATTGTGAACAATCCCTAACTACACATGGATGTTTAGACTCACATCTTGCCAGATGAAGTAGTGACTCAGAAAACAGCCAATCTCCCCCTTCGTCAGTGGTCTGAAACACCAGGAACATAAACACACATCACGAGGCTGTCTCAAGAAACGTAAACATCCAGCAACTCTCTTAAGAAACTGAAATTGTCAACTTAATTAAGGCAATTTTCTCAAAAAAATGTAAAGAAACATAAACATCAGGCAACAGCCCTAAGAAACATAAACATCAGGCACCTATCCTGAGAAACACAAACATCAGGCATCGGCCCTAAGAAACACAAACATCAGGCAACGACCCTAAGAAACACAAACATCAGGCACCTATCCTGAGAAACACAAACATCAGGCATCAGCCCTAAGAAACACAAACATCAGGCAACGACCCTAAGAAACACAAACATCAGGCAACGGTCCTAAGAAACACAAACATCAGGCAACGGCCCTAAGAAACATAAACATCAGGCACCTATCCTGAGAAACACAAACATCAGGCAACGGCCCTAAGAAACACAAACATCAGGCAACGGCCCTAAGAAACACAAACATCAGGCAACTGTCCTAAGAAACACAAACATCAAGCAACTGTCCTAACAAACATCAGGCAACTGTCCTAAGAAACACAAACATCAGGCAATGGCCCTAAGAAACACAAACATCAGGCAACTGTCCTAAGAAACACAAACATCAGGCAACGGCCTTAAGAAACACAAACATCAGGCAATGGCCCTAAGAAACACAAACATCAGGCAACGGCCATAAGAAACACAAACATCAGGCAACGGCCCTAAGAAACACAAACATCAGGCAACTGTCCTAAGAAACACAAACATCACGCAACTGTCCTAACAAACATCAGGCAACTGTCCTAAGAAACACAAACATCAGGCAATGGCCCTAAGAAACACAAACATCAGGCAACTGTCCTAAGAAACACAAACATACGGCAACGGCCCTAAGAAACACAAACATCAGGCAACTGTCCTAAGAAACACAAACATCAGGCAACTGTCCTAAGAAACACAAACATCAAGCAACTGTCTTAACAAACATCAGGCAACTGTCCTAAGAAACACAAACATCAGGCAATGGCCCTAAGAAACACAAACATCAGGCAACTGTCCTAAGAAACACAAACATCAGGCAACGGCCTTAAGAAACACAAACATCAGGCAACGGCCCTAAGAAACACAAACATCAGGCAATGGCCCTAAGAAACACAAACATCAGGCAACGGCCCTAAGAAACACAAACATCAGGCAACGGCCCTAAGAAACACAAACATCAGGCAACTGTCCTAAGAAACACAAACATCAAGCAACTGTCCTAACAAACATCAGGCAACTGTCCTAAGAAACACAAACATCAGGCAATGGCCCTAAGAAACACAAACATCAGGCAACTGTCCTAAGAAACACAAACATCAGGCAACGGCCCTAAGAAACACAAGCATCAGGCAACTGTCCTAAGAAACACAAACATCAAGCAACTGTCCTAACAAACATCAGGCAACTGTCCTAAGAAACACAAACATCAGGCAATGGCCCTAAGAAACACAAACATCAGGCATTGTCTACTTAGTAACAAAATATCCACACTGTACATGGACTAATGTACTCTTTGTCATGGAATAAATAAAATAAAGTCACATTCTAAAAATATGACCATGACAGTGTTTTTTTGTCACTCGTGACTGACACAATTACGTAGCACCACGGCAATGTGAATAAAAACATGATTAACATATCTGAATTGATCTGACTTCAACCAAGCCAGGGAGTGACTGAACAGTGACAGTTGACAAAGGACACTGCTAGTGGCCAAGCAGGTGTTCTACTTACCAGGAAACTAGTAAGATTCTGAACAGCAAAAGCTATAAAAAATATTAACCAGTGCCAAGATATAATTATATAATTTGACCTTATCAATACTTGTGCTATCAGAACTAGTTGACTGCTATACTCTGTGAGGAAACCACACATGTGACATGTTATCTGAGTCAAAATAGAAACATGACAAACAAGAGATATGCCAAGTACTTATTGTGAATGACACTTCACTTGAGAGAAACAAGATAAGTTGCACTTGCTAGGAAACCAACGTTTTTTAACCCATTGAGGCTGCATAAAACAAGGTCACTTCATGTAGCGTACGACTGGCTGTGTGGTGTGTGCAGGTGCACGTCTTAATGAATATGTGTGGTATTTGTATGTGTGTGATGGTTGCATTATATGTTGCATATTATGTATGAATGCATGCATACATGTTTGCATGCATGTTCCAATGTTCATATTTGCATTATTTGTGCATACACATGTATATACTGTGTGTATGTATACATGTGTATGTGGTGTCTATATATGTGCGTGCGTGCGTGCGTGCGTGCGTGCGTGCGTGCGTGCGTGCGTGCGTGCGTGCGTGCGTGCGTGCGTGCGTGCGTGCATGTATGCATGCACGTGTCTGTCTGTGTGCATGCGTGCGTGCATGCGTGCAGGCATGCATGTAATTCATTTATTACTACTCAAACATGTAATACCCAACATGTACAGCAGCACTGAATCAGTATCAACCATTCTGGGACAGCACTCTTTAATTAACACCATAATCAGTGTCACAAATAACGCATGTTTATATGAACACAAGGGAGACATCATACATTAATCACTGTGTCACTGTACGGTTGTGACAACTTCCTGTGATATGTTGATGAGATGACGTCATAAATATGGCCTTCCCAGACCTGCACTCATTTGTGCCGGTAGAGCCAGTTTGAAAACATACCACACCACTGTCACTGTCGCTGGTTTGTTGTCACTCAGATTACAATTATAATTAAAAAGCATTATATCTTTAAATAAATACACCATGCTCAGTTGACACTTATCATAATATACCTATGACATTTCTCAGCATTCAGTTACAACTTCCCAGAAACTGCTACATGTAGAATTTCCTGAAAATGAAAGTGCGTACATGGCAGAAAATCCTTGCGTCTATTTTCTGTCATTACCATTGTGGTTTGTGACTTGATGAAGTCACTGAATGTAGCTGTGTTAGTAATGCAAGTCGGCAATACACTGAAGAGTTTATTGCACATCTACTGCATCTCTGAACTGGAACATACATTCTGAGGTGCTAAGTTTGGTTTCACTGTGAACGTGTGTACACAAAGAACTGTCAACATTTTACAAACGTTGGCAGCCTGCAAAAACCAGCTAAATAAACAGGACTAGAAATGGCATATTCACTCAATGTTCACACACCTACAAGATCCACTCGTGGTAAGTATCTCTTATCAGGTATATTCATTATTATTATTATTGTCACTAGAAATTATGTCATTATCAAAGCATAATTATTTTAATTAACTCTTTTGATTTATTTTAACATTTAAATTAACCTGCTTTAATTTATTTATATCTATTAAGCTGTATTTTATCAATTTATTTATTCTTCTATTTAGAAAAATATCTTTCTCTATATTATTTATGTATTAGTTTAATGTACACAGCTTTAAACTTTTATGGATATGGCACTATCTAGAATCAATATTATCATCGATGTTTCGACGAGTGCTTTCAGGATATGTATAATTCCATATAGCAAAATGTAAGCAAAGGGGACTAATTCCTGTAAGAATAGCCTAAAACAGGAAAAATAGGCTTTTTATTTGTAAACATTTACTTCAGATACCTCCGAAAAATATTGGAAATTCAAAATTTTAAGTATCTTATGCCAAACTGAACTATTTTATCGACGTAACACACTATAATATTGTTCTGTAAGATACATAAATCTACCAAATTTTTTTTAATTGTTAGTTGCCCATTTTTAACGGGTATGCCCGAAACCAAGCTTCATCACCAATGTGCAACTATTAGAAATTGCTTATTTAAAAAAGTTGACGTTGGTAGGAAACCGATGTATATTCAATATTTTGATGTAGACATTATTTTGTAACAATTACTGCTATATTGTCTGTAAATTTGATCTTTGTGCAAATAAAAAACAGCCAAACTTTAACTGGTTATGCCCAATATCAAGCTAAAATGTGGATTGAGAAAAAAGTAATGAACAAAATTATTTCAAAATGTATGGAGACATAAATAATAATCAATAATACATGTCAAAACTATTTCCATATAAATAAAACCTGTTCAGTAAAAATGCCACATCACATATGATCACGCCATGGTAAACACAACTAGAGCTTGATTCCAGGCATAACTGTTCTTGTGAAATGCTGTATTTTTTCTAAACAGGTTTTATTTAAATGGAAACAATTCTGACCTGTAGTATTGACTATTATTTATGTATCCATACATTTTGAAATAATTTTTTTAATTTTTTTTTTCTCAGTCGACATTTTAGCTTGATATCTGGCGTAACCAGTTAGTTTGTCTGTATTTTATTTACACAAACATCAAATTTGCAGATTATATAACAGTAACTGTCATAAAATGAAATGTTACAGAAAAGTCCTAAGAGTGCCATGGATAACAAAAATAACAAACGCAGAGATCCTTAAAAAATTAGACACAAAGAACTGCCAACTAGTGAACAGAATAAAAGGACTGAAACCGAGTTATTTTGGCCACATCAAAAGACACGATTCCTTAGAGAAAATAATCCTAGAAGGCAAAGTGGAGGGAAAGAGAGGAAGGGGAAGACCAAGGAGAGGATGGGAGCAGGACATCAGCGACTGGTTGGAAGATGAAATCGTGAGAGCAGGGAGACAAACAGCAGACAGAGCAGCGTATTGTGGGATCATCTGGGCAGCTACGTCTCGCAGAGATATGCTCAACTGAAGAAACAGTAATAAAATAATGTCTACATGACAATATTGAATATATATCGGGTTACTACCAATGTCAACTTTTTAAAATAAACAATTACTAATAGTGGCACATTGGTGAGGAAGCTTGGTATTGGGCGTAACCGTAAAAAATGGCCAATTAGCAATTTTTTTAAATGGGTAGAATTATGTATCTTATGAAACTATATTATAATGCGTTACGTCGATAAGATAGTTTACCTTAGCATCAGATACTTAAAATTTTGAATTTCTAATATTTAGTATTTTTTCTGAGGTATCTGAAGTAAATGTTTAAAAATGGAACACCTATTTTTGCTGTTTTACGCTATTCTAACAGGAATTAGACCCCTTTGTTTACATTTTGTTACATGGAATTGTATTTTTCCTGAAAGCATGCATCAAAATGAATGCAACAATGTGTATAACTTATAAGATAGATCACAAATGAGGAAATAATAGGAAATAATACACCATGGAAATTTAAAAACGAACTGTCAGACTTTTTTGAGAGTGACCCTCATGTGTACATGAAAACGAACCCAGTTCACCATTAATACGTATTACACGATTATAATATAAGGATAGTTCCTGGCAAATATTTCATTCACGTGTGTGAAGTTGAATGTATACTTTCTGCTGCGGAGCGATACATACAGAGAAATGGAATGAAGTTACAATATTTTGAATTATTTGGGAGCATTATACAATGTCAAGGAATGCACATAATCTATTAGTGGTGTCCCCCTGGCGTGTTCTGTCATGAAATAATATATAAAAGTAAATTACTGACCTCAAAACCCACCGAGCAGCACCACTGTGTCCCAGTCCCTGTGATCATATCAACTGCACTGATGCACAAATTTACACTTTATGGCCAAGTTATAGTTTTTATAAGCTAAAACAAACACTTTTATAAAATGGTACATATGCAGATTGTATGACTATCTTGTTGAATCCGTACAAGAAAGTAGCATAAATAATATTTCTATCATCAGTCTATATCCTTGTCCGATTATTTGTGCTACTCCTTCAAGACAGTGGCAGAGTGGCACATTTAATCTTACAATAGCCATGTCTGATTAGTTGTGCTACTCTGACTACAAGACAGTGGCAGAGTGGCACAAATGATCTTACTATGACCATGTCCGATTAGTTGTACTACTCCGCCTACAAGACAGTAGCAGAGTAGCACAAATAATCTTACTATGGCCAAGTCCAATTAGTTGTACTACTCCGCCTACAAGACAGTGGCAGAGTAGCACAAATAATCTTACTACGGGCATGCCCAATTAGTTGTGCTACTCCGCCAGCTGTCGAGTACAATTACAGTGGAATACAGATTGCAAATGTCTAATGTTGTATTTATTTCACATGCCTAATTATATTAACAATTTATTCTGTATCAGCAGTCAGCTGTTACTGTGCACAAAACTGTGTAAATTTAGCAATCTAGAAACGTAGTAATGAATCCTTTTTGCACTTGAATCCTTTGGCATATCAACAGTGTGAAAGGGGTACTGCAAAACTTTGTAAATTTAAGGATCGCGAAGCATAATTAAATGGTTATCTGCTACTGTTCTGAATTGTCACTTGCAAGCTATGTCCTGCATGCATCATAATGTCAATAAAGTTAGTTCCAACATAACTGTACAGTTAAAAGTCATAACTGCACCCTGGTATTGTAGCCAGAAATAACATTTTGCCAGTTTTGAATTAATCAAAAGCCTGCCTTTTAGCATGTGAACGGCTTGCTTGGAAGCCATTTATATCAACCACAGTCATTATTGGCTGGTTTAGCTTCTTTCAATCACAAACCAGTGTCATTTTAGTCATTTATTTAATTAATACTGATCCATTCGATTTGTTTCACTTAGTAACTACCAGTTGTGCCAATGATAGTCATTAGTTAGTAATGTGGGCCACTAGACTTGGAACTATTACTTAATATAGTGTCCGACACCAGCAGGCCTCCTGTAAATTCCATTTGTTTTATTAGTTGTACTTACAACATTGGTCAGTCATCTGCCAGTCTTGTCACTGGTTAAGCCCCTGTATTGTATCCTTACTGCATTATCCTTATAATACCTGCAACCTATCTTGGGAGACCACCTGTCTTGAGTGACCGCTTGGGTTCTGCATAGAGGGTGGTCAGCCGAAATAGGTTCTACTGTATAATAAAAACAATAAATATATATTGATGTTGCAGCAGTGTTCACGCCAGAAGAGTTGCAGACTCTCCATACAATGGCGGTGAACTACGTGAAGCGAACAGGCAGCAGTGACTTCAAACACTGCCGTACATTCTACAGGAACAAGCCGCCGGATTACTTTCTACAGTGTGAGGTTAACGACAACAACATAATGAAAGTGTACATGAAAGACAACAATGGCGACCAAAAGTCCATCATCAACGGCCAGATCAATGGCCTGTTTTTTGCCACGAGCGTCGACCCTTCCACCGGTGGACCCCCGAACGTATCACATTTTGGGTCCCGCCGAATCTGTATCCCGGCAGCGGCCATGCTCACTGAACACTCCAATCTCTACTTCGCTGATTTCTACTGCAACCGCAGAGCACACTACGTCACTCTGGTACTGACCAAGCCATACTCCCAGACTGACACGTTCTGTAGGGGGAAACTCATCAAGCTGGACATTACAGACAATGACTTTCTGCAGCACCGCATCAGTGGGGAGGTGCATGTCACCAACAACGTCTGGGTGGAGGTGTTCTACACAGAGGACGTTGATCTGTCACGCCCCGACTGCACTTTCAGCACTGTATACTCCACAGGCACTTCAACCCCTGGGGGTTTGCCAAAGAACCGTGTCTGTTCAGTGTGTAACTTGCCGGATAGAAGGGCTGGAGGTGCTGATAGCATGGCTGCCCTTACTACCCTCTTCAGGGATCTACGGTCATAGAGTTTCATTCATGTGAACAACAGTGTCACGTATAATTACGTGCCTTGTTTCACATTGTCTGATAACACAACAGGATGTGTTGCTTGAATATTTTTTCTGTGGCTTAATTATGAAGCAATTGTGTGTATTGTGTTATCCTCTAAAACTACAGAGTCACATGTAGAAGCTCATGTCTTGCATCGAACAAGTTGTACAGTCATGTTAGTTTTGTAACATGTCCGACAGGTACAATATAGTTATGTTCACTGTCATGTTTCAGCTCAGCAACTGTATAATTTTACTCAAGTTTACAAAACACTGCAAATTGATGATTGACGTTTTATTACAAAATTATTTGTTACAATGAGAATCAACAGATGATAATTTAAAGTAAATGTAACGATATGCATTGTATTTGTTATATCAAAGTAATTGATAAATAATGCTATGCTCATGTTTTTTATACGTAATATATGTAATGCTACGCTTGTGTTTTTTTATCAAAATGAAACATTTATAAGTAATGATATGCTTGTTTTATTTTTGACATATCTATAGGTAGTGCTACTCTTGTGTTATTTCAAATATAATATAGGATCGGGCAAGCATTTTGTTATAACAATGCCATTTTTGATCTAATACAACTTTTTAATGAATATCTCGAATATCATATTATTATACCTGTCCAAGGACAACAACATATACAATTAGTACGCAAAATATGAAATGGATGTGAATGATATTTTTCGAGATACCATGTTTTCAAAATGAGGAAACGTGTTGTTTCGGCACCTACGCAACATATTTCTAGGTACATAATATACAACCATCAATACCAGTATGCTCAGAATTTTTTTTTTAATGTGTAACATTACAAAACTAGATACATTCTGGGTAGGTTTGCCCCATTTTTCGTGGACTGGTCATGCTACTACAGCCTACTGCTCCAAGGATAGGGAGATTCTAACCGAGAAATAAGATGCAGCAGTGACATTGGGTGACAACAATTCACATACGAGAGAGCACCAACTAAAAATATTCAAAGAACAATGTTGATTAAACATAAAAAAACTCACTGATACAGCAATGGACAGATGTATGGAACAGCCTCACTCAGTCTGTGGTTAGGACTCCTTCGGTGCAGTCTTTTCAGAGTAAAGTAAATTACAAGTTGTGGCAAAATCACCCAATTAAATTAGCCCAATGAAATTATACCATACAGCAAGACTAATACATAGCTTTTTTCAAAGTCTATGACCCTGGGTGATGGGGGCATTTGTAATGAATATACTGTTTATGAGCCTTGGTGATGGAGGCATGATTTATAAACATGCTTTAAAAAATGTTATTTTTCATTTATGATGTACTCCAATTGTAATATTTAGCAAACATACATGAATTTTTAAATGTGCACATAGTGTAGATGTATGGATGGATATTATTTTGTATACATATGAACGGATTGCATTTTTTTGGCAAGACTTGAAAGTTTACAATGGGCGATAATATGGTGTCGGTGGCAACAAACGCTGTTCATGGAGTTTGACTAAAGCTTATAAACAATGTCAATGACAGGCAAGGCACAAGACTAAATTTATTAGATTGCTCTCAGTGTCCAGTCATCAATGTAAGATGTGATTTAAATAACTCAATTGTGGCCATTGTTCAGTTAGTTCTCTGTGTTTGGGCGCAGACTGTCTGGAGGAAACCGGAGTGCTAATTGGACCTCAAATATGCTAAGATGCAATATTTTTTATAGCATAAGTATGCTTGGGATGATGTGGAATGATTTAATTATTGCATCGATGTGTGAAATTTAGGCAAAACAATAGTTAATAATGGGAAAAAAATCGAGGTGGGCCTAGAATGTACGCTAGTGTCCCTCAATTTTCTCAGATTTTTTCAAACACGTTTTTGTATGCGTCTTTTGGGCACATGTGGCAAAAATGTATGCAGCATTCCAGCGTACAACGCATTGACACATTTCCACTGCCCAAGGAAATCTATGTTATTTATAACTAATGCTATGCTTGTGCTGTTACAAACATATATGTACTGCTGTAGCGTTATTTCAAACATATAAATAAGTAATGCTACCTTTGTAATATATTAGCTAAACATTATTTATATGTAATTCTATGCTTGTGTTATTTCAACTATATTTATAACTAATGCTACCCTTGTATTATCACAAAAATAATTAATACTACTCTTTTTGTTATTTCAACCATGTATTTGTATGACATGCTTGTATTATTTCAAACACACGCACGCACGAACGCCTACACACACACACACACACACACACACACACACACACACACACACACACACACACACACTCACTCACTCACTCCATTTTGCATAGCAACATTCAAACACAATATTATGTTTATATTAATCCAAATATATGTATTTAGTATTATTGTGCTTGTGTTATTTGAAACATATCAGATTAATCCAAAGGTCACTCTGACAAAGGGTGTTCAAAGTTTGCCCTCGTTTGGGGCAAGACACCTTACCCAACACATGGCAAATGAGAAAGTTGTTAATAAAATGACAACTTTGAATTATATAAATGGAAGAGGGTTTCATAAAGCACAGGCTTGTATCATAATTACCTATGCTTCATGTGTACATAACTTTGTATTTTGATGCATTTTGATACACAAAACGTGACTTTTGTTAGTAACATACTATTAATTATTTTTAATTTGTTTTATCTTAATCTATTTTTTATTTGACAGTTTACTTTTATTCATTTTGCTTTACACACACAGTGACATGTGTCACAGATGGGGTATCAGATAAGTTGTCTCACACATACAGTGTCACAACTATAGAATTGTCACAGATATTTTGTCACTGTATGTTCTCCTGACTTATATCAAATGTGCTGAACATTAAATTATGAAACTTGTGTGAAAAACTCTCTTCAGTTTTTTATTTATTCTGTACTTCATTTCCACGGCTTAAAATACACCATGCATATCCACACAAACCTGTGTGGTTATACCCCACCACCCCAGGATAATTGGATATTACTGCACAGGTAGTGTAAACATAGGTAAATATTAGACAACAAGAATTAAACTATAAAGTATATCTTCCATATAGGTAAATATACTTTTTCTTGCTAAAGTTCCATTCTAGGAACTGGCAGATCAACAGTACTACAAATAACAGTTATTTATATACTAGTTATAGAAGCCAAATGATACCCTTTTGGCATAAACAGTCACTAGCTAGAATTTAGCATGTATTATACCATATATAGGTGCAGCCTTGACCCCTCCTTCCCCATTCCAAACTGGGGTACTTATAATACATGTCTTTATTAACACAAGCGCTCTGATTTGTGAAATGTCACTGCATGTTTGTGGCAAAATTAATACGGAGGCGAGTGGAAGGGTCCCATTTCCCACCTGTTTTGAGAGTCTACCTCCCACAAATTGTTAGAACCAACCTCCCATCTCCCACCCAACCACAAATATTGATAAGATTACATCATTCATGACCTATGACCTCAATTCATTAGTAGCACTAGATAAAAATAAGACTCACTCCTTTCCCTTGCTCTGTTGCCATGCCGATCAGAATCCAGTGTGTTCCCCTAGGTAAAATGATGGGTGAGGTAGTAGGGGTGGGCTACGGAAATGTTGCAGGTGCGAAGCGTTGCTAGGGGGGTCCGAGGAGGAGATTTTTTAAAACTAGCTTAAAAATGGTGCATTCTGAGATGTTTTAATATTTACACTTGAATATAGACGGGATGATATAAAACAACAAGACACTATTTGTAAGTGTAGTAGTCATGATTGATAAAAGTCAGTAATCATGACTGTTTCATCATGTTGAGGTGTGGTTTCCACTTGACCACTGGTACTCAGTTGAGGTGTGGTTTCCACTTGACCACTGGTCATTCGGTTGTGGTAATGTTTTTCTAACAGAGTCAGTAAAAGGTCAGTTCTTATATAGCGTAGTATCCAGTCCTAAGGACTGTTCAAAGCGCTTTACACTTTACTCCCTGGCAGACCTGTTCAGTCGAACGCCATCTCGACTTCTCTGGGAAGCATTCAGTGGTATCATCTGAAGACTCTTTCATCATCACCTTTAAATGATTACCTCTAAATGATTATAATATTATGGTAAATTGGTGGTTTATGTTCCAAAGATTATATTTTATTTGTTGCTAGCATGCTATGCAATTAATTAAACAGTCATTTCTGGAATGCCAAAAAAGTATGTTTCTATTAATTGCAAGAACGTTTCTCAAATTGTGTCCTTTTTATAAAACAGTATACGTTGTTTAGTATATCCAATTTCTGTGCAAACATATCATTGTCTAACCTAAGTTATTGATAACCTGTTAGTATATACAGTTTTGGGCAATAGGCGTCTTTTGTGAGATGTGAACTTCGGTGGTTTATATTCATAAGTACTTCACTCAAATCAACTTTCCCAAAAGTTTGTTTGCACAACTTTGTCGGAATATGTATTATATATTTAGTACAAAGATATCTTACGAATCAAATTCCTTATTTGAAAAAAAAGTGGCATAGAACATTAGTTGAATAGACTTGTGGGCACTTGTGTCGAATCCGGACCCACCTCGATTTTGTAGTTATAACCTGAGTTTTGCCTATCTTTGATACTTCAGTGAGATAGTTCCATCATTCAACAATATCCTAGGCATAGTTACCTTTAAAGGAAATAAAAAAAGGCATTAGCTAAAATCCGTTTTCGATGTGTACACAAAGTTTAATATTGTATGTAACATTCAAGAACATTAAAAAAATACATTTGTAACATAAATTCGATTTTAAACCCGTCTGTGTAGCGATTCCCGCGGAAAATTACAATTTAATGAGCTAGGTGATCACGTGGTATCGTGACGTCACATATGACCCCCCACTCGCATCAGGCCGAACCCTTTCCATGCATTCAGAGCATGTTTACAAGGATAGTGTTTGGGTCGAAACAAGCGTCAGAATGAGTTATTGTGCAATATTCCGATGTAATGCAAACACTAGTCATCATAGAGGAACAAGCAGTTATCTTACCGTTCCACATGAATCCAATTTTATTCAAAACAATGAATGCGAATGGTTTCGCCGAGCTTGGGCTCATTTTCAGAATAATTATATCGAATGCAACCAACGGTAACGCACGGCCGCAGCGGCACAGACTAGCGCAAACCGGGTCGCTATTTGGGCTTCAAAAGGGCCCAGATTCGATACAAGTGCCGACTAGTGAATAGGTTACACAGTTTTTAATTTGGGCTTCAAAAGGGTCCAGATTCGACACAAGTGCCGACTAGTAACGTAGTGCCATCAGCCTGCACAGTTTTTACCCCAGTCCCACCACCATCATAAACCAGAAATTCAACATCAGCCACACCAGCATTCTGATTAAATGTGGGCACATACTATATTATTATTAAAATTGAATGCAAAAGACATCTTAGTTCAGCTACCGTTTTCTTCGTTTTTCTCTCTCTCTGAGTTCCACATGTCTCCCAAATGCAGTTACCATTTTGGCGCCATGTAACATGTCTAGATTTCTAGTACGTCGAAATGCCATAAGGTGTCACCATTGGAGACACCGGGGATCCCGCGGGAATATTTTGTGATTGGACAACTGACAAGTTATGTCATTCGTGTTGTCCAATGGAGTTAATTCCAAGAGGTAAATCGTAACAAGTCGACTACGTTTTGCCGAGCTTCGGCTCATTTTCACAATAATTATATCGAATGCAACCAACGGGAGATAATCTACACCAATAAACATACATAGCAAACATATATTGTATCCAGCTACAGAAAGTAACGTGTATAATCTCATAATATCACTAGAATATCGATATATGAAGGAGGAGTTGTACAATTTATCATAACAACTTAAATCAGTCAGTGAATTTCCGTTGATGTCGCTAGCTCAGTTGGTAGGCGCATTGGTTTTTTGTCATTTATTTTACAATCGGGCAACGTCGGTTCAATCCTGACACCAAACCATTGATTTTCTTTATACTTTTTTTGTTTAAGTTTTCACGAAGTAATATAAACCAAATCATTTTGTATACTATGATGCACTGTTTGTAAATGTTTTTATTTTTGTAGTAATTATTTATTGGCCACAAAAATTAAAATATGGTAATTATATATACTGGTAACGATGTTTCTAAATTTTATTTATCCAGATAGATCACAATTTGTTTTCACATATATAATTTAATATATTTCCGTACAATATATATATATATATATACAATAACTAAATTATATATCCATTACATTATATTGTTTGAATAAATAAGCAGGATTATTTATAGATTTAGCAATTCTTTAATGTGTATCATGTTCTTCAGTCGGATATTTTATTTCAGTTTCCATAATGCCGTAATCTAAGGTTAATTTCCGTAATGATTATAGAAAATCCGTAATGGTAGGCAGCCATGTAAACATCCACAAATTGTAATTTCCCAGAAACTTTGCATACAATTTTCTGAAAATGAAACTAATTATACTGTGGAAAAACCAAGTTTCTATCTGTCCCTGCAGTGTAAGTAGTTACAGCCAGCAAACTATAAATATAAAGGCTTAGTACAGCTGCGTCACTGTTTCAGTCGATCATATCTTGAAGAGCATCGCAGTAGTTTTGGTGGTGCTAAGCTTGCTGTGATTGTGATATGCAAATTGGTGCCAACATTTTGTAGATGTTGTCGGCCTACAAACCCAGCTAATTGTTGAACACATATTGAACAAACAATATTAGAAATTGTACATCATCCATCATCAGTCTAGACGAAAAACGAACAGTAAGTACCCCGTGTGCAGTGTTTTGCACTTTTTGTTATCACACACATTCTGTAATTATCAAAGCACAGCAGTTTGTTCTATTTTAGCCATTGCACTATACTCAATTAAAAATAGTATTTGCCAAGTTTAAGAAAACTGGCAAAATGCTCATAAACATTGTTACCAACAACAATGCAAAAAATAATATATCAAAGTAAATTGCTGACCTCAAAACCCATGGCACAGCACCACTGTGACCCAGTCCCTGCCTGTGTTCAAGACTGACAGGTGACTAACCAAGACAGGTAACTACAACTGATAAGACTGGTGGAATTTAGAGGGGACCAGCTGGTCACTAGTCTAGGGACCCATATTAATGACTATCATTGGTGCAACTGGTATTGAAACAAATCTAATGGATCAGCATTAATTAAATAAATAGCTCAAATGATGCAGGTTTGTCACTGAAAAACCTAAACTGGCCAGTAATGGCTGTGACTGATGTGAATGGCCTCCATGCAAGACATTCGCATGCTAAAAGGCACACTTTTGATTAATTCACGAGTGGCAACAAATTATTTCTGGCTAAGGGCTTGATTGCTGGTATCACCGTGCCTATAACCTCTACCACCTAAATCAAAATAATCTGTAAAGATGCTGTCAAATATGCTAGCCAATCCTGAATCATAAAAAGTCAAGGTTTCAGGGTATGACATTTTGCATTTAAAATACTCCTGATAAGGGGCTATTTAACCAAAATACAGACAAAACTAAAGGAATATCCTGATTGGCATAACAACACAGCTACCTGAAAGAGTGGTGCCAAATTGACAAAGTTGGACAATCTATATATATTAATTAATGTGTTAATTTTGGGGGGCATGTGACTCTATCTGCTCTCAGATATAGACGACCACTCACCTCTTTTTCTGTTGATTTGCTTCTTTGGACTAAATTGGCACATCTCTTCTTTTTACCAACTACTGATGTATTAAAAGTGGGAACAACTTTAAAAACAAATAGACTGTAATGATGTTAACAGCTGCCCTTGATTTGTTGCTCCATGGGTGGGTGTATTGCTGATAACTGCTGCCCTTGATTTGTTGCTCCATGGGTGGGTGTAATGCTGATAACTGCTGCCCTTGGTTTGTTGCTCCATGGGTGGGTGTAATGATGTTAACAGCTGCCCTTGATTTGTTGCTCCATGGGTGGGTGTAATGCTGATAACTGCTGCCCTTGGTTTTTTGCTCCATGGGTGGGTGTAATGCTGATAACTGCTGCCCTTGGTTTGTTGCTCCATGGGTGGGTGTAATGCTGATAACTGCTGCCCTTGGTTTGTTGCTCCATGGGTGGGTGTAATGCTGATAACTGGTGCCCTTGATTTGTTGCTCCATGGGTGGGTGTAATGCTGATAACTGCTGCCCTTGGTTTGTTGCTCCATGGGTGGGTGTAATGATGTTAACAGCTGCCCTTGATTTGTTGCTCCATGGGTGGGTGTAATGCTGATAACTGCTGCCCTTGGGTTGTTGCTCCATGGGTGGGTGTAATGCTGATAACTGCTGCCCTTGGTTTGTTGCTCCATGGGTGGGTGTAATGCTGATAACAGCTGCCCTTAATTTGTTGCTCCATGGGTGGGTGTAATGCTGATAACTGCTGCCCTTGGGTTGTTGCTCCATGGGTGGGTGTAATGCTGATAACTGCTGCCCTTGGTTTGTTGCTCCATGGGTGGGTGTAATGCTGATAACTGCTGCCCTTGATTTGTTGCTCCACGGGTGGGTGTAATGATGTTAACAGCTGCCCTTGATTTGTTGCTCCATGGGTGGGTGTAATGCTGGTAACTGCTGCCCCTGGGTTGTTGCTCCATGGGTGGGTGTAATGCTGATAACTGCTGCCCTTGATTTGTTGCTCCATGGGTGGGTGTAACGATGTTAACAGCTGCCCTTGATTTGTTGCTCCATGGGTGGGTGTAATGCTGGTAACTGCTGCCCCTGGGTTGTTGCTCCATGGGTGGGTGTAATGCTGATAACTGCTGCCCTTGATTTGTTGCTCCATGGGTGGGTGTAATGATGTTAACAGCTGCCCTTGATTTGTTGCTCCATGGGTGGGTGTAATGCTGATAACTGCTGCCCTTGGTTTGTTGCTCCATGGGTGGGTGTAATGATGTTAACAGCTGCCCTTGATTTGTTGCTCCATGGGTGGGTGTAATGCTGATAACAGCTGCCCTTAATTTGTTGCTCCATGGGTGGGTGTAATGCTGATAACTGCTGCCCTTGATTTGTTGCTCCATGGGTGGGTGTAATGATGTTAACAGCTGCCCTTGGTTTGTTGCTCAATGGGTGGGTATTTGCTGGTAATAATATCTATCAAAATGTTAAGCCAATCAAGATATCGTAATTTCAAACACATGTAGTGCAATATTCAAAATGTACTGGTCGATTAGGACAGCAAAGGACACATATACACTGTATGTAGTAATGTAATATTATTACGTGCTGCTACAGTGTACACAAAAGATGAGCTGGGAAGGCTCCACGACTTGGCGGTAAAACACGTGAAACGCAAAGGTGGCAATGACTTTGGCAAACATACCTGCGACATCTTCTACAGGAACAAGCCTCCTGAGTACTTCGAAGAGTTGGACAACAACACCATGACAGTGTACATGAAAGATGACAACGGTGACCCAAAGTCTGCCATCAACGGTCACATCAAAGGACTGTTCTTTGCAACAAGTGTTGACCAAACAACTGGTCAGCCCACAAACTGGTCACATTTTGGAACTGAGAGGGTCAGTATTCCAGCCAAAACTATGCTGACGAGAAATTCAAATCTCTATTTTGCTGATTTCTACTGCAAGATTGACAGCCATGCACACTATGTGACCGTGGTACTGACCAAGCCAGGTTCCAAGACTGACCGCTTCTGTGAGGAGAAACTCATCAGTCTGTACATTGGAGACAACGACTTCCTGTATCGCTCCACAGAAAATAGAGTGCATGTCACTAGTAAGGTCTGGGTGGAGGTTTTCTATACAGAGGATGTCAATCTATCAACCCTCGAGATTCCCATGAAGACAGTCTCCATCAGAGGCAGTGGCAGTTCAAAACCTGGGGGAATACCAAAGGACCCTAAATGTTCAGTGTGTAACCTGCGTGATGAAAGTGATGAAGACCCTGTCAGTTATGATGAAGACCCAGACAGTTATGATGAAGACCCAGTCGATTATGATGTAGACCCAATAGGGTATGATGAAGACCCAGACAGTTATGATGTAGACCCAGTCGGTTATGATGAAGACCCAGGTGGTTATGATGTAGACCCAGTCGATTATGATGAAGACCCAGTCGATTATGATGTAGACCCAATAGGGTATGATGAAGACCTAGACGGTTATGATGTAGACCCAGTCGGTTGTGATGAAGACCCAGTCGGTTATGATGTAGACCCAGTCGGTTATGATGAAGACCCAGACGGTTATGATGTAGACCCAGTCGGTTATGATGTAGACCCAGTCGGTTGTGATGAAGACCCAGTCTGTTATGATGTAGACCCAGTCGGTTATGATGAAGACCCAGACGGTTATGATGTAGACCCAGTCGGTTATGATGAAGACCCAGATGGTTATGATGTAGACCCAGTCGGTTATGATGTAGACCCAGTCGGTTGTGATGAAGACCCAGTCGGTTATGATGTAGACCCAGTCGGTTATGATGAAGACCCAGACGGTTATGATGTAGACCCAGTTGGTTATGATGTAGACCCAGTCGGTTGTGATGAAGACCCAGTCGGTTATGATGTAGACACAGTCGGTTATGATGAAGACCCAGACGGTTATGATGTAGACCCAGTCGGTTATGATGAAGACCCAGACGGTTATGATGTAGACCCAGTCGGTTATGATGTAGACCCAGTCGGTTATGATGTAGACCCAGTCGGTTATGATGTAGACTCAGTCGGTTGTGAAGACATTGATGACCTAACATAATTATAATTATAAGTAATGTTACGCTTGTGTTATTTCACACATAATTATAAGTAATGTTACGCTTGTGTTATTTCACACATAATTATAAGTAATGTTACGCTTTTGTTATTGCACACATCATTATAAATAATGTTATACTTGTGTTATTTCACACATAATTATAAGTAATGTTATGCTTGTGTTATTTCACACATAATTATAAGTAATGTTACGCTTGTGTTATTTCACACATAATTATAAGTAATGTTACGCTTGTGTTATTTCACACCTCATTATAAGTAATGTTACGCTTGTGTTATTTCACACATAATTATAAGTAATGTTACGCTTGTGTTATTGCACACATCATTATAATTAATGTTATACTTGCGTTATTTCACACATAATTATAAGTAATGTTACACTTGTGTTATTTCAGACATTTGTGACCTGCCACAACAAATCAAGTATTAAATGACTCCGGCCTATTCTGCATGTCACCCAAAATAGCTGTTTAGGTCATGTCATAAATTTTGTCATTTAGGCAGAAATGCACACCTTGATATCTCATCTTTCAATGTCCAGATTATTTTCCTCGACATATTATAAAAACAGCTAATCAAATAGTAAATATCTGGTTGCTGTGAGCATTAGTTTTTCACACAAACCAATTTTTAAACTGACTTTTCCTCTCATTATGTCTCTTTTTAAACATTTGCTTACTTTTTAGGAATAAATAAAAAACATACTTAATACATTTCAACAAATGAAGTATCATTTTAAAGTTTACAATAGATCTATGGAATCCAAAATGGTACAAAACTCTGGCCTTGACCTCCCCTTCCCCGTTCCAAACATGGGTACTTATAATGCATGTGCACATTAACGCAAGTGTTGTGATTTATGTCATTGCAGGTTTGTGGTGACTCTGTGAAATTAGTATGGAGGGGTGTGGCATAGTTTCAACCTCCCATTTCCCACCTGTTACCCCCCACTATTTTGAGTGTCTACCTCCCACCAATTTTAGAACCAATCTACCACCTCCCACCCAAACCTCAATATCGATGAGATGATGTTATTCTGATGACCTGTGGCTGTGACCTCAGTTCTATGAGATTCGTAAGCATCCATGATTTGTAATTTCCCAGAAACTTAGCACACAATTTTCTGAAAACGAAACTAATTACACTATTGAAAGACCCAGTTTCTATATGTTACTATGGTGGAAGTAATTCTAGCCAGCCGACTATAAAGGCTTAGTAGAGCTGCATCACTCTTTCAGACAATCACAATATCTTGAAGAGCTTTCCCGTACTGTTTGTGGTGTTAAGCTTGTTGTGATTGCTGAGTTATATACCAAGTGGTGTCAACACTTTGTAGACGTTGTCAGCCTCCAAACCCAGCTAACTGCTGGCTATATGAGACATCGGTTGAGCAAACTGGACTAGAAATGGCACATTCAAAAAGTAAGAACAGAGGGTGTTACAGTGTTGATGTGTGAATTTTTATCACTCAAATGCATTCATTAGCATAACTGTTTATTTGGTGTAGCCATAAAACTGGTTTATGGCTGGGTGTGGGCTGAAAAAATAACCTGTTTACTTCTTAACTTAGAAAACTTAATCTTTCTGAGATTATAAGGGCTGTCAATGTTAACATTGTGCAGTCTTTTCTGAATGATGAAAGCATTTTTTCATAGTATGGTGGCCATCTTGAACTTCAAATGACGAGCTTCATTTCAAAACTACTTCACATATATATATGATTTAAATTTGGTATGCTGTCACCTTATACAATCCTATGATGTACCTACATACGTTCTGTGTTGCTAAGTTTGGTTTCACTGAGGAGGTATATATAAAGAAGTGCCAACATTTTACAAAAGTTGTCAGCCTGCTAAACCAGCTAATTAAACTGGACTAGAAAAAGCATATTCACTAAATTTTTACACACCTACAAGAATGGAGTTCCCAGTTTTGCTCAAACTTGTTAAAAGTAACTGGTTTTGATGATGTATAACTGTAATTATCACATTTTTCACGGTTGTGTCGTGATTTGATCACTTTGTTACCATTATAATCATGTTTTAAACTATGTGGCAGCCTGCATATTCCTGGGCACTCATCACTTTCTAATTTTTAGACCAATGTAATGGTGATCATTGCTGAAAGCTGCTATTTCTATCAATGTTATATAGGCTTAGGTGCGCTCCGGTCAGGTCGAAAAATGAAGCGTAAATCATGCTTCTTCACAGACCTCGCACACAATAAATTTTAGTCATATTTAGTCAGAATAAAGTTTATAATGATAAGGAATGGTAGATCGACCAAACAGTGATAAACACTCGTCCAAACGAAGAAATATGTGCCGACCACATGTGACTGTAACATAAGCCTATGTGTAGCTGTCATCTTTTGGTAATAACTTCACTATTTCACATCAGATCGACTAGTGTTTATCACCAATCGATTCGGCATTAAATTTGGAATCAAATAAATGTTGTTTTGTTAAAATTATATTTAATTTGTTGCCGCACTGACTCTTAAAAGGGGAAACATTTGCGAATTTTACCCGAGTATTGATGCTTAGCACGGCTTCAGTAGCTCACTCGCTACTCGTGCGATTAGTTAAGTTTCTAATATTTTATTCAATGTGTATGCAAGATATTTCGGCATATTATGGTTCCTAACTAATGTAGCAAATAATTTGAGTATTTGTTTAATGTTAAAAATGGATCTCCCATCGCGATAAAATAAACTGATTCACACAACTTTAGCAATGGACGCCAGTACAAGTCGATCTTTGGTGTGAGGGGCGCGCGATGACATTTTGCTAAATATTCTTTGTACTATTTTTGCAGTTTGTTACCCCACTTTACATGTTTTTATTACTTTATTATTTTGATTTAGATAGATGTTATGGTGATGATGATACTAGCTGTAAAATTTGTAGCAATAACGGCAGTTTTTTATTAGAAAATGATGAGCCAGTGCCCAAGAATATTCAGGCTGCCACATAGTTTAAAACATGACTATGTGTGTTATGTTAAAAACGAATAGGGAATTACAAAATATAGTAAATAACAGGAATGTGGGCAAACGGTGCCGCTACGCCCATGTCTGACTGCGAGAATATGTTGGCATATTGTTGCTATTTAGGCCGACTGTCAAATTGCGTTTACCATCTACGGATAAACATGGGAAATCGTAGTTATTATATAATATCTACTTACTCTACTTTGGAAATAATGTACATATATACGCTACATGTCAAATTAAAGCAAAGATAATATCATATAATAAAGTAGTGTCGGTGGTGGAATGCACGGCGGGCCGAGATCGACAACAACTTTGATAAGAACGTATGTTGGTTGTTCCTTTTGTTATGTGACCAAATAATTGTGAAATGTACACTAATATTTTTTTAAACAAATATCCAAATTTACAAAATTACAAAGAAACAGTGTTTGCGTTAAATATGCGATTACAGATAGTTTTAATTTAATATTATTTTTATAAATAAAACCGTTATACTTGTATAAAGTAAGCTATATTTCTTACAGCACTTAGCTCTCTAACTAGAGTACATTAGAAATATCCCATTATTTCTTCATGTAATTACTTTATTATGTTGTAATGTTTGTTCTCGTTTCAGATCCAGAACAGTTTTAGTTTTTACAATTTTTTCTGACTCAAGGTGATAGGGAAAGGTAGCTCAATGACACTTGTTTTAATGTCCACATATCAAATTTATTTCTCAGGTGTTCATATTTTTATTTGCCTGAGTTACATTTTTCAATTTTGTGCTTGTCTCCTGCCAGGTGCTAACAATACATTTCCTCATTTTGAAAACATGATATCTCGAAAACTATCATTCACATCCATCTCGTATTTTGCGAACTAATTGCATATGTTGTTGTCCTTGGACAGGTGCAATATAATGAGACTCAAGGTATCGATTAAAAAGTTATATTAGGTCAAAAATTGCATTTTTTTTTTTTTTAAATGCTTCCCCGATCCTATGTTATAATATTCTGTGCTTCTGTGCCTACAGGGTACACACGATACGAGCTGCGAAGGCTCCACGACTGTGTGGAACGAGACGGGGACACTGACTTCGGTGAACATACCTGCGACATCTTCTACAGGAACAAGCCCCCTGAGTACTTCAAAAAGTGTCGGAAGAACAACACCATGAGAGTGTACATGAAAGATGACAACGGTGACCCAAAGTCTGCCATCAACGGTCGCATCAAAAGACTGTTCTTTGCAACAAGTGTTGACCATAGTTAGTTTTTATTTAATATTATTTTATAAATAAAACCATTATATTTACATAAAGTAAGCTATATTTCTTACAGCACTTAGCTCTCTAACTAAAGTACATTAGAAATATCCCATTATTTCTTCATGTAATTACTTTATTATGTTGTAATGGTTGTTCTGGTTTCAGATCCAGAACAGTTTTAGTTTTTACAATTTTGTCTGACTCAAGGTGATAGGGAAAGGTAGCTCAATGACACTTGTTTTAATGTCCACATATCAAATTTATTTCTCAGGTGTTCATATTTTTATTTGCCTGAGTTACATTTTTCAATTTTGTGCTTGTCTCCTGCCAGGTGCTAACAATACATTTCCTCATTTTGAAAACATGATATCTCGAAAACTATCATTCACATCCATCTCGTATTTTGTGAACTAATTGCATATGTTGTTGTCCTTGGACAGGTGTAATATAATGAGACTCAAGGTATCAATGAAAAAGTTATATTAGGTCAAAAATTGCATTTTTTTTTTTTTAATGCTTCACCGATCCTATGTTATAATATTCTGTGCTTCTGTGCCTACAGGGTACACACGATACAAGCTGCAAAGGCTCCATGACTTGGCAGTGGACTATGTGGAACGAAACGGGGACACTGACTTCGGTGAACATATCTGCGACATCTTCTACAGGAACAAGCCTCCTGAGTACTTCAAAAAGTGTCGGAAGAACAACACCATGACAGTGTATATGAAAGATGACAACGGTGACCCAAAGTCTGCCATCAACGGTCGCATCAAAGGACTGTTCTTTGCGACAGGTGTTGACCAAGAAACTGGTCAGCCCACAAACTGGTCACATTTTGGATCTAAAAGGGTCAGCATTCCAGCCAAAACTATGCTGAGAAATTCAAATCTATACTTTTATGATTTCTACTGCAAGTGTGACAGCTATGCACACTATGTGACCGTAGTACTGACCAAGCCAGGTTCCAAGACTGACCGCTTCTGTGAGGTGGAGGTTTTCTATACAGAGGATGTCAATCTATCAACCCTCGAGATTCCCATGACGACAGTTCCCACCAGAGGCAGTGGCAGTTCAACACATGGGGGAATGCCAAAGAACCCTGAATGTTCATCATATCTGACATCAGAGCAGGGAGAAAGATCTGATTATTTGAAGGTTTGTCATTTTGTAGCAATAAGTATCGGGTTAAAAAGAGGAAAAATAACGACGGTCTTATGTGTCAGCAGAAGAATGGGGGAGACTATAGTATGGTGCTTTGACAACATTCCTGGTGGTTTCCATGCAGAGGAAGTTCTTTTGAATACGTTCAGTAAATTGCAACCTTTAAAAGTTGGTACCGAGTTGATAATTTATATTAACTATTCTCCATGTGCTGCATACGCAAAAAAGCTGTTAGAATATTTCTCACCATTGGTTCATCGACATATCACTTTGTCTATAAAATGTATGTACCTTTATAAGACTGAGGGGCCCCACTACCACAATGATATAAAGAAAAATAACAGAAAAGGACTAAAAGATCTTAACATGGCTGCTAACATTACGGTATCTATAATTACAACTGACGACTGGTTGGATTTGTTTAACTTTCTACAAGTTGAACGTAATTACATAAGGAAAAATTACATATTCAGTAAAAGGCTGTTTGTTAAGCAAGTTGCGGATAATTTATGTTACTTGGTTCACAAAGACAGGACAACTGAAGAGTTGAAAACTAATTATCGGCAAGTTTTTGGAAACTGGTGCAAGGTTATAATGGAACAGTCTGTTGACACAGCAACTAAACATACTAGGCCAAAATTTGACAAGAAATTCTTGTCACATCATAGATATTCTATATATAGTACTGAACGGGACTTACATAACTTAAACAAATTAGAAGAGAAAAAAAATGATACCAGAACTGGCCGCATCTGTGAGGAGAAACTCATCAGTCTGGACACTGGAAACAATGACTTCCTGTGGCGTTCAAAAAAAAAGAAGAAAGTGCATGTCACCAGTAAGGTCTGGATGGAGGTTTTCTATACAGAGGATGTCGATCTATCAACCCTCGAGATTCCCATGAAGACAGCCTCCATCAGAGGCAGTGGCAGTTCAAAACCTGGGGGAATGCCAAAAAACCCTGAATGTTCATCATATCTGATATCAGAGCAGGGAGAAAGACCTGATTATTTGAAGGTTTGTCATTTTGTAGCAATAAGTAGCAAGTTAAAAAGAGGAAAAATAACGACGGTCTTATGTGTCAGCAGAAGAATGGGGGAGACTACATTATGGAGCTTTGACAACATTCCTCGAGGGTCCCATGCAGAGGAAGTTCTTTTGAATACGTTCAGTAAATTGCAACCATTAGAAGTTGGTACCGAGTTGATAATTTATATTAACAACTCTCCATGTTCTGAGTGCGCAGAAAAGCTGTTAGAATATTTCTCACCATTGGCTCAACGACATATCAATGTTTCTATCAGATGTATCTACCTTTATCAGATTGAGGGGGACTACTGCGATGATATAAAGATAAATAACCAAAAAGGACTAAAAGATCTTAACATGGCTGCTAACATTACGGTATCTATAATTACAACTGACGACTGGTTGGATTTGTTTAACTTTCTACAAGTCGAACATGATTACATAAGGAAAAATTACATATTCAGTATCAGGCTGTTTGTTAAGCAAATTGCGGATAGTTTCTGTTACTTGGTTAACAAAGACAGGACAACTGAAGAGTTGAAAACTGATTATCGGAAAGTTCTTGGCAACTGGTGCAAGGTTATTCACACAGCAACTACATATACTAGGCCAGAATTTGAGAACAAAATCTTGACAGATTATAGATATAATATAGATGGTATTAAACGGGACTTACATAACTTAAACAAATTAAAGGAGACAAAAAATGATACCAGAAGAGTAATGTTTAAGTTGCTCCAGCTAAATATTCCGTATAAAAATAAATTAATGCTCGATGAGACACTACGTAATAAAAGCATTGATCGTCTGGATAAATATACCAACGGAAATATACAGTGTAGGTTTAGGTAAGGATTTTTTTTAGTAACATTGAAATGTCTGGGAGGCATCTTTTTAATAGTTTTGGTGTATTACCATAATTTAAATATGGTATTCTATAATGTGGGCCTTGTTTTTAGAATGTATAGGTAAAATAAATGGGGCAATGTTTAAGACCTCAAATGGCCCACATTTGATTGTATTGTGTTTTTACCTAATAACTCATCCAATTATCTGGTGAGTAATAAATAAATGTCAGAAGGTTATTCTGGCCACATTTCTCCCATATCTGGTGTTGTCTTGTTGCCTTGCATAAATGGGATAATGCTGCACCGGCATGATGCAGCATACGTGTTTTTGTGTCAAGTGATTATTGGCCCAATGGATTATTGTCAAAATGTTTGTGAGACATCTTTTTGAGGTTTTTATGTATTATCTACCACTATTTTAATGTAGTGCTTTATAATGTGGGCCTTTATTTAGAATGTATAGGCTAAGTAAACGGGGCAATGTTTAAGACCTCAAATGGCCCACATTTGTTTGTAAATATTTGCATGTTATAACTCATCCAATAATCTGGTGAGTAATAAATAACTGTCAGAAGGTTATTCTGGCCATATTCTACCATATCTGTTGTTGACTTGTTGCATTGCGTAAATGGGGTTATGCAAATACATTGCATAATAATTTTTACGCGAGGCAATCAAGTCAACATTTAAGTCATGCTAGGTAAACAGGGGACACGGTACCGAAGAGGTCAAGAGTCCAGCATTTGAATAGTAACAGGTTTTCCCGCGCTTTAGCGTATGAATACAGTTAAAAGAAGTCCCGCCGCGCAGGGTATAAAAGGCCAGAGTGGTCCCGGCGGCGGCCATATTCGAATTTATCGGTTGTACGAACTCGTCAGAATTCAGCGTCAATTTTAGTCCACCTCCCTCCCTTCCTACCAGTAATTAGTGTGTGATTCCTTGTTCTTGGCATGATTTGTGAATACAGTGTGTGTGATATGGTATATGTACTTTTTCTGTGATGTTTTTCCCTGCTCTATTATACACGAGGTTTTGCCTGAAGGCGTTTCTCCTCCTTATTGATAATACAGTAACAGTGTACGCAGGGTTTTTAGGGCGGTAAATAAAGTAGGATAGATTACACGTGGGGAGAAATGGCCCCACCTCTCTTTAGCATGTTTTAATAAGTAGTAGTTTTAGTTGTCAAAATGTTTGTGAGACATCTTTTTGAGGTTTTTATGTATTATCTACCACTATTTTAATGTAGTGCTTTATAACGTGGGCCTTTATTTAGAATGTATAGGCTAAGTAAACGGGGCAATGTTTAAGACCTCAAATGGCCCACATTTGTTTGTAAATATTTGCATGTTATAACTCATCCAATAATCTGGTGAGTAATAAATAACTGTCAGAAGGTTATTCTGGCCATATTCTACCATATCTGTTGTTGACTTGTTGCATTGCATAAATGGGAGTATGCTGCATCGGCATGATGCAGCATACGTGTTTTTGTGTCAAGTGATTATTGGCCCAATGGATTATTCTAATTATATGCTAATTCACTTTAGCCGTTGGCACAAAGAACCAATCAGCGCATAGTAGTAGCACGCAGTAGTAGCGCGCTAGGAGAAGTCTGCCACTTTGGTTCAAGAGAGCTTACAATTCAGTTGAGAGTTTTGCGTCCCTCCCATCCCTCCTACTTCCCCTCCCATCCTTCCCACTTCCCCTCCCATCCCTCCCACTTCCCCTCCCTTCCCTCCTACTTCCCTTCCCATCCCTCCCACTTCCCCTCCCATCTCACCCACTTCCCCTCCCATCCCTCCCACTTCCCCTCCCTCCCACTTCCCCTCCCATCCCTCCCACTTCCCCTCCCATCCTTCCCACTTCCCCTCCCATCCCTCCCACTTCCCCTCCCATCCCTCCCACTTCCCCTCCCATCCCTCCCACTTCAGTAGACTTTGGCCTTAACAACACATGTGCATCATTATTGGAAGGAGTCATCAGCAGATCTCTTTCCCCATTTTCTTAGTTCAGGTGGACAATGTGTTCACGGGGTTTTGATGTGGAGACAGCTCGGTTCTCTTCCACTGATAATTTTTAAAATGTAGGATAAGGCATAATCGACCCCACTTTTAAGGTTTAACCTCAGTTAGATATAGTGTACTGCGTCAGCGGGTAGTGTTGGTTTTAGATTTGGTGTGGTTGACTGGTGTGCTTGGCTAGTAGTATACTGTGCAGTAGGTCTATGGCGATTTAAGCAGTAATAATTTGATATATGATATCATGTATACCAATACTGCTTGTTTTATGTGCCGAAATGTGGGCTCTGTCAACCTGGAGACTAGTATGGGCTCAGTCACAGGCCTGGCCTTGGGATGTCGAGCCCACATTTCTCTCTTATCACGTTAATAAATAAACGTCATTCATTTGGCCTTTTTTCATCACTATATTGGACTTTGTGTTATTAACTTATTGCTTGCATAAAAATATTTATACACATACAAATACATTATATATATATATATACTACCATCAGTTAAATGTTTCTTAGACCTACTGACAACTGTGTGTTCTCTCTGTGCAGTGAATTAGTATCCTGCTCAGTAAAACCGCTTTTCAATTCCATATAACAATGGAGAATGTACTGTAAAACCATGGTAAACTTTATATAAACACAATCTTTAGAAAATAGTACCGAGCTGGTATTATATTAACAATTCTCTGTCTGCCGACTGTGATGAAAAGCTATTAGAATTTTCTTACAGTTGGCTCGTTGGATACCTGTAGTGCAGCAACGCACTGAACACAGTATGTGCATATTCTGACACTGTTGCATTCACTGTTTATTTAGCCAACGTGTATCCCTATTTCTATGTACAATACGTGAATAACTTTCTGTTTTTATCATCACGAGTCTTTGTTCTTTCACCCAGAATACATGTTAATTGGAGTTGAGTACTGTATGGCTCTGGCTTAACTTCTTGACCAGTGCATCCTGTCGGTACTTTTTAGATCTAATTATCATTGAATGAGGTGACTATTTAAGTTAAGTTATTATGGTTTTTGCTTGTTTGTGGAGCACATGTCACGAGATACACTATGTAATGGAGGGATTATGGAAAACCCGATTCCGTACTTGTAATATATATGAAGGAGAACGCAATGGAATGGATATACCCATCCTACACACAGTTCACTGGACAAGTATTGATGCAAAAAGACAAAGTGAAGGTTTCCCTTGTGTTTGACTAGAGTAGAGGTAAGTAGGTATTCTATGTTAGAATTATTCAATCAAACATTGTGATAGATTAGGTGTTTAAAAATAAGTCAGTGGTAGGCCTGCTTTGACTTGTGAAGCGGGTTCAATTCATGCTCATGTTTTCCTGTTCAAAACACTACTAGTTGTTTCACAAATTAGATCTAAATGAATTCATTACCAAAATGGATACTATTCATTTTGCTTGCGTGCAATAATTAATAAAAATATAAACTGTCTAGTTATAATTGTGTCAGGCCTATCTGCAACAATACTGTGTGTCAAACTTACTGGTTGCATAGCATAAGCATAATACAGCCAACGTCCATCATGATCACAGCACAAAGAGAGCCATCGAAGCCACACTGTGCAGGCTGCATGGTCTATAAGCAGTTTATGAAGCTTATCAATACTGCCAGCCAAGGTCAATGTGTATTCTGTTTAAGACCACACACAGCAGGTAGGTAGGATTATTTTATAATTTGTGCAAATTGTACAATCTTTCTGCCCAAAGTTTGGAATAGATCATACTGAGTAAACAATAAAATAACACAGTTTTCATAATACACAAGTAGAAATTTTCGATTCACAATCAACGTGCTTCATCAGGAACTGTTCTGTTTCTGGTCTGTCTCTCTATCTTCCATTCTGACACCCTCCCAGTCTATTACACAGTTGTTTCTGTCCAGACCTCCTTAATCCATCGCACACACCTGTCTGTCTCTCTATCTACCACTCTGACACCCTCCCAGTCTATTACACAGTTGTTTCTGTCCAGGCCTCCTTAATCCATCACACACACCTGTCTGTCTGTTTATCTACCACTCTGACACCCTCCCAGTCTATTACACAGTTGTTTCTGTCCAGGCCTCCTTAATCCATCGCACACACCTGTCTGTCTCTCTATCTACCACTCTGACACCCTCCCAGTCTATTACACAGTTGTTTCTGTCCAGGACTCCTTAATCCATCACACACACCCAGACTGTGGGATCCCTAGGGATGCGATTATTGACACTGTTAGTGCAGCCTATTCCAACTACTGATGGTAAATGTACAGAGCAGTGAAATGCCCTCACCCTAACCCCACCATCTTGATCCTGACGCTATTGCTATCAAGCAATATAGAAGAAAACCCTAGACCCAGCACATCCTCTGTGTACCCATGTGGACTCTGTGAACATACAGTAACCTGGAACTGCATGCAACAACTGTGGTGTATGGTATCATGAACCCTGCATCGAACTGAGCTCCAATGACTTTGCAATGCTTGAAAGTTCCAATGTACAGTGGTTATGCCACCAATGTGATAGTATTAACTGTGACACATTCACATTCAGAAGCCGTTCACTGAACTGCTCCAACTACTACAGTCCTCTCTCCGACCCTGACATAACCATTCACTGAACTGCTCCAACTACTACACTCCTCTCACCGACCCTGACATAACCATTCACTGAACTGCTCCAACTACTACACTCCTCTCTCCGACCCTGACATAACCATTCACTGAACTGCTCCAACTACTACACTCCTCTCACCGACCCTGACATAACCATTCACTGAACTGCTCCAACTACTACACTCCTCTCTCCGACCCTGACATAACCATTCACTGAACTGCTCCAACTACTACACTCCTCTCACCGACCTTGACATAACCATTCACTGAACTGCTCCAACTACTACACTCCTCTCTCCGACCCTGACATAACCGTTCACTGAACTGCTCCAACTACTACACTCCTCTCTCCGACCCTGACATAACCGTTCACTGAACTGCTCCAACTACTACACTCCTCTCACCGACCCTGACATAACCGTTCACTGAACTGCTCCAACTACTACACTCCTCTCACCGACCCTGACATAACCGTTCACTGAACTGCTCCAACTACTACACTCCTCTCACCGACCCTGACATAACCGTTCACTGAACTGCTCCAACTACTACACTCCTCTCTCCGACCCTGACATAACCGTTCACTGAACTGCTCCAACTACTACACTCCTCTCACCGACCCTGACATAACCGTTCACTGAACTGCTCCAACTACTACACTCCTCTCTCCGACCCTGACATAACCGTTCACTGAACTGCTCCAACTACTACACTCCTCTCTCCGACCCTGACATAACCGTTCACTGAACTGCTCCAACTACTACACTCCTCTCTCCGACCCTGACATAACCGTTCACTGAACTGCTCCAACTACTACACTCCTCTCTCCGACCCTGACATAACCGTTCACTGAACTGCTCCAACTACTACACTCCTCTCACCGACCCTGACATAACAATCGACTCGGTGACTTTATCACTTAGTCCACAGTGTATTTCAAACATCTATAAGTATTGCTACACTCGTGTTATTTCATTTTCACACATAATTATAAGTAATGTTACGCTTGTGTTATTTCACACATAATTATAAGTAATGTTGTTGTTGGGTTTGCTTATCCATTTCCGGACGTTGCAGCATTGATGGATTGTCTATAGACAGCTCTTTCGTTAGTAATGCTACGCTTGTGTTATTTCAGACATTTGTGACCTGCCACAACAAATCAGGTATTAAGTGACACCGGCCTATTCTGCATGTCACAGAAAATAGCTTTCTCGGTCATGTCATAAATTTTGTCATTTTCTTCTCATCATGTCTCTTTTTAAACATTTGCTTACTTTTTAGCAATAAATAAAAAACATACTTAATACATTTCAACAAATGAAGTATAATTTTAAAGCTTATAATAGATCTATGGAATCCAAAATGGTACAAAACTCTATTCCACATTAATACCCACTTTGCATTGGCCAGTCATATTTATCAATAATGCTATGCTTGTAATATTTCTAACCAGGGGTAGAACTTCAGCATTTATTTTACTGGACAGCAGGACTAGTAAAGACAAAAGTTTACTAGTCCGCCAAAAGGTTTACTAGTCCTGAAAATATCAAAACACAACACAAATTTAAATCGCAACAAATGTGTCAGACCATCATGACCATGGTGGCCGTGTTCAGTGCTTGAATGGGTCGCTCGCACACTGCAGGACATAAATTCCTTCCCCTTTCTGTCATTTGTGACTGTCCTCATCGGAAGACAACAACCTGTCGTCGCGCTCCCAAACCTTCACGTACCCATGCTGTCATTTCTGCTGGTCGTATTGCGTGTCCCGTTCAGGCTTTTCAAGCTTGCGCTTTACTGCAGGTTTCGCAACCCCAGTCAAGTAATGATAGCGTGTAAACGTAGACTACTAAAGCAATGTATATGTAAACCGTATTTGGAAACCGTGCAATTGAAAATGGCCACAAATTGCACTCATTAGCCGTACTCCTCTACCAGATACGCTAAACCAAACAAAACTGTCATTCAGCCCTCTAAGTTAACTTTTTTGTCTAGCAGCCTACATTTTTAGGAGCCAAATTAAAAAGTAGGAGCCAAGTAATTGTGTATGCAATTGTGTTTTTAATCATAATTAACCACGGACGTCAGTTTGAAATATAAATACATTTAAAACATGTATGAATATGTGGCCGGATATTAACTTTATATAATATAACACGGTACACTGGCAAATCAATAACAGTCATATGTGGAATCCCCTGAAATTACCAATAATTAATAACAAATATACATGTGTGTATAGGGACACTGATTTTCCGTTTCAAAATTCTGTTTCAGGAAAAGACAAATACTGTGTCAAATGACGTATTTTCCATGTCAAATGACGCATTTCCTGTTTAAGGTAAAAAAGAAGCCATTTTCTATTCAGAAAAGTTACATTGTATTTCAAAGTTAACTTTGAGAAATAATAGATTCTGTCAAATATTTTAAATATAAAAAATGTATGACCTATGCCTCTGTATAATATTGATTTATGTGTGGTTAACTTTTCTAACAACATTTATTTGTGCAACATTTGCAACACAGTAACATAATCAATTTAGATAATAAAATAATTCCTGTCAGACAGTGACATCAATGACTGGTTGTTTCTAATGCAGCAGTGCTTAATATATAAGTTAACAAATGTAAATTACACAAACAGTCATATCAACAATTATGAATGTTTAAATCATTGATGCTGTTTCACTGACAATTTTGTTCAAATATTATGACGCCATCCAACGGAATTTGCGAGAACTACGAAATGCGGACTATATCACTTTGAGCCAGCGTAACCCAGGCTGTTGTTATTCCTTCGACTTTTGCATTCAAAACCGGAATATGTACACTTACGTGTGTTCTAGCGATGTGACAACTACATTTAATTAGCAACATGTCTTCCGTGCGCTTATCGGACAGCCAGACAACGATCGCGAAACGGTTTACGTTAGCGCCTTCCACTCGCGTCCCCGTTTACGTCGGGGCACGAGGTACCACGGGCGCCATGACACTTCGTAGCAATTAGCCTTGCGCGTTTTAAAATACCGTTGCAGATAGTCATGTTTGTTTCAAAATACCGCCAAGAAAGTCAGTATAGTTTACGGTGTTTCCGAGAAACGACAACACGTGGTTTATGAAACGGCAAATGACAACGCATGATCTGCTATTACAAACTCGTCGCGGTCGCCAGCGGGCGACCGTACATAATCACGTGTCAGTCGCCAAACAGAAAGAACAGCTGCATATGCGACCAATTCAGTCGCAATGTTGAGGGTTGCTGTGATTTCAGAATTTGATGTAAAACAACAGCCAATCAAAAGCACCGTTTCACTGTCGCCTCATTAGGTAAACAATTAGTTTGTCAATGGTACGCAATATGCTGATTTTTACTAGACAGCCGGACTAGTTGGTAGGCTGGTTTACTAGTCCGCCGTAATTTATTCTAGTGTACGGACTAGCGGACTAGTGGGTAGTTCTACCCCTGCTAACCTATGTAAAAGTAATGCTACTCTTGTGTTATTTCAAACATACATGTAAGTAATGCTACAGTCACGTTATTTCAATCATACATTTCTAAATGTTATTATGATTGTGTTGTTTCAAACATACGTGTAAGTAATGCTACAGTCATGTTATTTCAATCATATATTTCTAAATGTTATTATGATTGTGTTATTTCAAACATACGTGTAAGTAATGCTACAGTCATGTTATTTCAATCATATATTTCTAAATGTTATTATGATTGTGTTATTTCAAACATACGTGTAAGTAATGCTACAGTCACGTTATTTCAATCATATATTTCTAAATGTTATTATGATTGTGTTATTTCAAACATACGTGTAAGTAATGCTACAGTCATGTTATTTCAATCATATATTTCTAAATGTTATTATGATTGTGTTATTTCAAACATACGTGTAAGTAATGCTACAGTCATGTTATTTCAATCATATATTTCTAAATGTTATTATGATTGTGTTATTTCAAACATACGTGTAAGTAATGCTACAGTCACGTTATTTCAATCATATATTTCTAAATGTTATTATGATTGTGTTATTTCAAACATACGTGTAAGTAATGCTACAGTCACGTTATTTCAATCATATATTTCTAAATGTTATTATGATTGTGTTATTTCAAACATACGTGTAAGTAATGCTACAGTCATGTTATTTCAAACATATATTTCTAAATGTTATTATGATTGTGTTGTTTCAAAAAATATTAACTGAATCCAAAAAAAGAAAACAATTGAAATAAGAAATTTTAATTACCATGCCATCTTGGCTTCATGCATACATTTATATTTTGATGCAGAAACCAATCAGAAAACTTGCATTTTCTTTAGTAGCATGCTATTAATTATTTATATAATTTATAAATATTTATTCTTGATCTTAGTCTATTTTTCTATTCAAAATTTATTTCATACATTACTACTGTTTCATTAATCAATTACCCTGCTGTGTAATTATTAATTAAGATTTACATGCTTTGATTTTTTAAGTGTCACAGATTGTGTCACAGCTATATTTGTCACTGTCTGTTCTCCTGACTTTTATCAAATGTGCTGAATATTACATTATGAAACTTACAAAACAGTCTTCAATTATTTATTTATTCCGTGCTGAGTGACTTCTTTTTCACGGCATATCGACATACACCCATGCAGTTATGCTCCACTACCCCTGAGTAATGGGGAAAAAACAGACTACCCGGTAGCTAGAATAGGCTGTATTTTAGGCCTACCTTAGGGGTGTGGCCTTGACCTCCCCTTCCCTGTTCCAAACATGGGTACTTACAATGCATGTGCACATTAACGCAAGCGCTGTGATTTATGTCATTGCAGGTTTGTGGTGACTCTGTGAAATTAGTATGGAGGGGGTGTGGCATAGTTTAAACCTCCCATTTCCCACCTGTTATCCCCCCACCATTTTGAGAGTCTACCCCCACCAATTTTTAGAACCAATCTACCACCTCCCACCCAAACTTCAATATCGATGAGTTGATGTTATTCTGATGACCTGTGGCTGTGACCTCAATTCATTAATAGCGTTACATCCTGTTTCCTATGAGATTCGTAAGCATCCACGATTTGTAATTTCCCAGAAACTTAGCACACAATTTTCTGAAAAGGAAAGTAATTACACTATCGAAAGACCAAGTTTCTACTGTTACTGCAGTGGAGGTAATTCTAGCCAGCAGACTATAAAGGCTTAGTACAGCTGCGTCACTGTTTCAGTCGATCACAATATCTTGAAGAGCTTTCCCGTACTGTTTGTGGTGTTAAGCTTGTTGTGATTGTAGAGTTATATACCAAGTGGTGTCAACACTTTGTAGACGTTGTCAGCCTCCAAACCCACCTAGCTGTGGGATATATGAGACATCGGTTGAGCAAACTGGACTAGAAATGGCACATTCAGAAGGTAAGAACAGAGGGTGTTACAGTGTTGATGTATGAAGCATCTGCATTTTTTTATCACTCAAATGCATTCATTAGCATAATTGTTTATCTGGTGTAGCCATAAAACCGGTTTATGGCTGGGTGTGGGCTGAACAAATATAAAGGCTGTCAAAGTTAATATTGTGCAGTCTTTTCCGAATGATGAAAGCATTTTTTCATAGTATGGTGGCCATCTTGAACTTCATTTCAAAACTATTTAACATATATATATATATATATATATGACTTAAATTTGGTATGCTGTCACCTTATACAATCCTAAGATGTACCTACATACATTCTGTTTTGCTAAGTTTGGTTTCACTGAGGAGGTATATATAAAGAAGTGCCAACATTTTACAAAAGTTGTCAGACTATTAAACCAGCTAATTAAACTAGACTAGAAAAAAGCACATTCAATCAATTTGTACACACCTACAAGAATGGAGTTCCCATTTTTGCTCAAACTTGTTAACAGTTTTTTTCTCACTTTCTTCATAGAAAATGGATGTGTTGGCCTACATTGAATGGCTTATTTTGTGAAAACAAAAAAACCGCAGTACAGACATTGAAAAGGAGTCTCTTCACTGTGTCTGTGAGACATTTTAAGCTATTCTGTTGACAAATAACAAAATGAGACTCGTTTGATAACTCGTTTTGATGATGTATAATTGTAATTTTTTCACGTAGGTTGTGTCGTGATTTGATCACTTTGTTACCATTATAATCATGTTTTTAACTATGTGGCAGCCTGCATATTCTTGGGCGCTCATCACTTTCTAATATAAAACTGCCTTTATTGCTACAATTTTAACAGCTGGTATCATCTTCACCATAACATCTACTATCTAAATCAAAATAATATGTAAAGACAAATATGTAAGCTTGACAAGTATTAATAATAGAAAATGAAATTTTTAATGTCCACTATTTAGAATTTTTAATTAGGGGACTTTTTAATACAGATGGAAGGCATACATAAGAAACAGCTGTTTTAAACTGACAACGTTACGCAATAATAAGAAATGTGAAAATCTTGTAGTCAAAACATTTGAAATATAATATTTTATTTATTAAGACAGCAGAGGATAGATACATCTATATAATTATTAATATGTTAGGGGGCAGTATGGTTGTAACTACTGCTAGTGGTTATATCTACTCCTGTATCTATTGTCTATGTTTATTTGCTACCTTGGATCATTGTATTGTACTTGGTGACAGCAGAAATAAAGTGGTCAGTGAGAACAGGTTTTAGACCAATGTAATGGTGGTCATTGTATTGTAGTTGGTGACAGCAGAAATGAAGTGGTCAGTGAGAACAGGTTTTAGACCAATGTAATGGTGGTCATTGTATTGTACTTGGTGACAGCAGAAATGAAGTGGTCAGTGAGAACAGGTTTTAGACCAATGTAATGGTGGTCATTGTATTGTACTTGGTGACAGCAGAAATAAAGTGGTCAGTGAGAACAGGTTTTAGACCAATGTAATGGTGGTCATTGTATTGTACTTGGTGACAGCAGAAATGAAGTGGTCAGTGAGAACAGGTTTTAGACCAATGTAATGGTGGTCATTGTTTCTATCAATGTTATATAGGCTTAGGCAAGGATTTAAAAGTGAAATTGACCTATTTCAATTTGTACTCCAGCCCTTGCGATTACATGTATTGAAATAAATTTGCACCACTAAAAACTTCAATATGTTGTCTGTTCATACGTAACATTTTGTTATGATAACTAAAAAACTATGAATTCGGTAGGCTTTCAAAACAACCCATGAATCAACTATCTACAGGCCGTGGCGACATGCTGCCTGTACTAAGACACTATGTTGTTACGCTGGCGTTGAGTGTAAATGTGCGCTCCGGTCAGGTCGAAAAATGAAGCGTAAATCATGCTTCTTTACAGACCTCGCACACAATAAATTTTAGTTATATTTAGTCAGAATAAAGTTTATATTGCTAAGGAATGGTAGATCGACCGAACAGTGATAAACACTCGTCCGAACAAAGAAATATGTGCCGGCCACATGTGACTAACATAAGCCTATGTGTAGCTGTCATCTTTTGGTAATAACTTCACTATTTCACATCAGATCAACTAGTGTTTATCACCAATCGATTCGGCATTAAATTTGGAATCAAATAAATGTTGATTTGTTAAAATTATATTTAGTTTGTTGACGCGCCGACACTTAAAAGGTGAAACATTGCAAATTTTATCTGAGTATCGACGCTTAGCACGGCTTCAGTAGCTTACTCGCAACTCGTGCCATTAGTTAAGTTTGTAATATTTTATTCAATGTGTATGCAAGATATTTCAGCATATTATGGTTCCTAACTAATGTAGCAAATAATCTGAGTATTTGTTTAACGTTAAAAATATATCTCCCATCGCGATAAAATAGAGTGATTCACACAACTTTAGCAATGGATGCTAGTAAAAGTCGATCTTTGGTGTGAGGGGCGCGTGATGCCCGTCGTTAACTGACATTTTGCTAAACGTTCTTTGTGCTATTTTTGCTGTTTGTTATCCCACTTTACATGTTTTTATTACTTTATTATTTTGATTTAGATAGATGTTATGGTGATGATACTAGCTGTAAAAATGGGCCCAGTGGCCCTGAAGTCCTTTGGACTAATACGTCTATATGTGATCCCGGCTGACCAAATGAGTGATAAATTGCAAAAATTGTAACATTGTATTCTTACATTCTTGTAAAGGTTTGGGTAGGGTGCTTTTACATGGTTTCAAAAATTATGACTGCTACAAAAATCGGTGAAGTTATGGAGCATTGAACATGGTAGGGGTCAAAAGTGAAAATGAAGAAAACGGCTGTTTAAGTTTTACATTACATATGCAAATGGATTGCATGGAAATATTACATGCATGACATACAAATGTGGCACACAGTATGTATGTTATGTTGCAACGATACACTGGAAGTATGAATGTGCTGCTACAAAAATTTATCAAGTTGTGCCAGATTATGTCTTTATGTGTAAAACTAAGAGGACAGATTATTTGAGAGCAAAAGGTAGACCCACTGTTTGACACAGTTTAAAACCTACAGGGAACTGTCCAGCTTAACTAGTGGCTTAATGCTGTCTGTTGACACAAGCTTGTCTGCTCTGGCTGTGTGTGACCAATTAAATATTAGTCAAGGCCTCAATGATACAAAGCAGAGTGGACAGTGAGGCAAGCCTCTGCCAGTGTCCAATTACAGATTAGTCAGGCAGCCACAGTGAGTGAGGTGTGACAGATTTTCTGCGAAAGGGATTAGTTGAACAAAAAGACTGTTAGCATGATAGATCATCTGCTGCAGCAGACAGTTTAGTTAGCAAATTTAGCATTTTAGGGGACCTTTGGTGCCCTTAGAATGATTCAATCAAATACAGATTTCTTGTGTACAGTTGCACTGCGACATGAAATGTCTATACAAAATTAGAGAAAAAGTTAATGAAGAGTTTTTAAAAAAATAGGCAAAATGTGAAAATTTACCAGTTTTGGGGTCTTTTTTTGGGAGTCATTAGGTGCCCTTAGAATGATTCAATCAAATACAGATTTCTTGTATATAATGGCAGCACCCTAAGATACATCTATGCAAAATTAGAAAAAAAGTTGAACAGTTTTTGAAAAAATAGGCTAAATGTTACATTTTTACAAGTTTTGGGGTCCTTGGAGGCCCTAGGGAGCCCTTAAAATGATTCAATCAAATACAGATTTCTCGTGCATAGTGGTAGTGCCCCAAGATATGTCTATGCAAAATTAGAGAAAAAGTTGCTGAATGGTTTCTGAGATACGGCAGCTAACGGCGGACGCAGAGTGATGGCAATAGTCCCTTGGACCTTCGGCCAAAGGACTAAAAATTGTAGCAATAAGGGCAGTTTTATATTAGAAAATGATGAGCCAGTGCCCAAGAATACGCAGGCTGCCACATAGTTTAAAACATGACTACGTGTGTTATGTTAAAAACGATTAGGGAATTACAAAATATAGTAAATAACAGGAATGTCGGCAAACGGCGCTGCTATGCCCATGTCCGACCGGCGAGAATATGTTGGCGTATCGTTGCTATTTAGGCCGACTTTTAAATTGCGTTTACGATCTACGGATACACATGGGAAATCATAGTTATTATATAATATCTACTTACTCTACTTTGGAAATAATGTACATATACGCTACATGTCAAATTAAAGCAAAGATAATATCATATAATAAAGTAGTGTCGATGGTGGAATGCACGGCGAGCCAAGATCGACAACAACAACTTTGATAAGAACGTATGTTGGTTGTTCCTTTTGTTATGTGACCAAATAATTGTGAAATGTACACTAGTATTTGTTTAAACAAATATCAAAATTTACAAAATTACAAAGAAACAGTGTTTGCGTTAAATATGCGATTACAGATAGTTTTAATTTAATATTATTTTATCAATAAAACCGTTATACTTGTATAAAGTAAGCTATATTTCTTACAGAACTTAACTCTCTAACTAAAGTAAATTATAAATATCCCATTATTTCTTCATGTAATTACTTTATTATGTTGTAATGGTTGTTCTGGTTTCAGGTCCAGAACAGTTTTAGTTTTTTTTAAATGTCCTGACCCAAGGTGATCAGGGAAAGGTAGCTCAATGAAACTTGTTTTAATATCCACATATCAAATTTATTTTTCAGGTGTTCATGTTTTTATTTGCCCGAGTTACATTTTTTAATTTTGTGCTTGTCTCCTGCCAGGTGCTAACAATATATTTCCTAATTTTTAAAACATGATATCTCAAAAACTATCATTCACATCCATCTCATATTTTGTGTACTAATTGCATGTATTGTTGTCCTTGGACAGGTGTCATACAATGAAATTCAAGGTAATAATTAAAACGTTGTATTAGGTGAAAAATTGCATTTTTATAACCAAATGCTTGCCCGATCCTATGTTATAATATTCTGTGCTTCTGTGCCTACAGGGTACACACAAGACGAGCTGGGAAGGCTCCACGACTTGGCGGTAAAACACGTGAAACGCAAAGGTGGCAATGACTTTGGCAAATATACCTGCGACATCTTCTACAGGAACAAGCCCCCTGAGTACTTCAAAAAGTGTCGGAAGAACAACAAAACCATGACAGTGTACATGAAAGACAACAATGGTGACCCAAAGTCTGTCATCAACGGTCACATCAAAGGACTGTTCTTTGCGACAGGTGTTGACAAAGAAACTGGTAAGCCCACAGACTGGTCACATTTTGGATCTAAGAGGGTCAGCATTCCAGCCAAAACTATGCTGAGAAATTCAAATCTCTACTTTGCTGATTTCTACTGCAAGTGTGACAGCCATGCACACTATGTGACCGTGGTACTGACCAAGCCAAGTTCCAAGACTGACCGCTTCTGTGAGGAGAAACTCATCAGTCTGGACATTGGAGACAACGACTTCCTGTGGCGTTCAAAAAAGAAGAACGTGCATGTCACCAGTAAGGTCTGGGTGGAGGTTTTCTATACAGAGGATGTCAATCTATCAACCCTCGAGATTCCCATGACGACAGTCCCCACCAGAGGCAATGGCAGTTCAACACCTGGGGGAATAACAAAGGACCTTGAATGTTCAGTGTGTAACCTGCCTGATGAAAGTGATGAAGACACCGAAAGTGACTCTGAATGTGATGAAGACATTGATGACCTAACAGAACAATTTGGGGGTGACTGGAATGACTAAGGGTTTCATTCACTCCAATACTAATACATGTAAATGTATGCACATTTCACATAGTGAGTGGTTGGTCTGACAAACCAACAGGACCTGTCAGTTTATAAAGAATGATGCCGCTATGTGTAACCAGTTAACCTCTAGTTCTACAGTGCCCCATGTACAGGAGTTAAACCTGATGTCTCAGTCTTGAAACTGTTACCTGTGGTATGAATTGTTACCGTTGTGTGGCTTGTGCAGGAGACAAGTTGGATGTGATGTTCACTGATTGATAACACCATGTCTATTAGTTATATCTCAGCCATAACCAGCACAGCAATCTCTATAATGTTACACAAGCTACAAAACATATCGTTTTATTACAAATAGTCACCACATGTGTTTAAATTTTAATAAATAATGCTGCAGTTTGTGTTATTGCAAACATCATTTAAACCTAATATCAACAACAGGGTGTTCAGTGACTGTCCTCTTAGGGTAAAACACCCCTTTAAAGTCCCTGTGGTAGACCAGTACACTGTACCTGACAAGTGGGGGACTGAGAAAGCTGATTCACAATTAACCAATATTAATGATGTAAAAGGAACAGTTTATAAAATTAGAAACACAGACTTGTGTCATTTTGTGCTTCACATGAATGTTTGTTTCTTGATGCAGTTCGCTGCATAAAACCACCAGAAAGTGTTCCTTCAGTATATTACTAATAAATCATAATATATAGTAATAATTATTATACATTTTGTCTTGATCTTATATTTCATATATACACATTTACGTCCTCAATAATTAACTATGTAAGCTGCTTTGAGTTTGTTAATGACATTGCCATGCACCCTATATGTATTATTACAACTGTATTATGATTACTATTATTATGTTTGTAGAAAAGTTGGAAGTCTCAACAGTTTCTTCTGGTAAACAAGTAGATTTGTCTGCACACAAATAAAATTGTGGTTAACATTTCAATCAGACAAATAGAAACTTCCTGTTAATTCTGTACATTACATGTTTTATAAGATGTTGTCTAGCTTTGGAGAACAAAACAGTTTGATAACAGTGAGTGAAAATGTGACGTTATAATGCAGTTGGTTCACTTAGTGTCACACCATTGACACACACAAAGCTGTGCCAGATGTAATAGTGTCACAAGTGCTGTGTTTCCATGACTTCCAGGGGTAGAACTTCAGCATTTATTTTACTGGACAGCAGGACTAGTAAAGACAAAAGTTTACTAGTCCGCCAAAAGGTTTACTAGTCCTGAAAATATCAAAACACAACACAAATTTAAATCGCAACAAATGTGTCAGACCATCATGACCATGGTGGCCGTGTTCAGTGCTTGAATGGGTCGCTCGCACACTGCAGGACATAAAATCCTTCCCCTTTCTGTCATTTGTGACTGTCCTCATCGGAAGACAACAACCTGTGGTCGCGCTCCCAAACCTTCAAGTACCCATGCTGTCATTTCTGCTGGTCGTATTGCGTGTCCCGTTCAGGCTTTTCAAGCTTGCGCTTTACTGCAGGTTTCGCAACCCCAGTCAAGTAATGATAGTGTGTAAACGTAGACTACTAAAGCAATGTATATGTAAACCGTATTTGGAAACCGTGCAATTGAAAATGGCCACAAATTGCACTCATTAGCCGTACTCCTCTACCAGATACGCTAAACCAAACAAAACTGTCATTCAGCCCTCTAAGTTAACTTTTTTGTCTAGCAGCCTACATTTTTAGGAGCCAAATTAAAAAGTAGGAGCCAAGTAAGTGTGTATGCAATTGTGTTTTTAATCCTAATTAACCACGGACGTCAGTTTGAAATATAAATACATTTAAAACATGTATGAATATGTGGCCGGATATTAACTTTATATAATATAACACGGTACACTGGCAAATCAATAACAGTCATATGTGGAATCCCCTGAAATTACCAATAATTAATAATGAATGAATGAATGAATAAATGAATGAATGAATGAATGAACGTTTATTCAGAACATTGATAACAATATATACAAGACACGACAACCAAACAAGTTTAACTATAATACAAGTGAGAATATACAATGTTTGAAGGGGGTAAATACGAAGTCATTGACTTTTGTGTAAATTTACCCCTGACATGTATTTATATATTATTATACACATGTATGTATACACACATATACACACATATATACATACATATATTCACATACATACATACATGTATTTTGATACATCAATATTACATTATTCGAATTTGCTGTTCATCTAACCATCTAGCTACAATAATTGAAAACATGCAATGGAATATGTGCATATTCAAAATTTAAAGTATGCCATAAGTACACATCTTTACACATATTGTAATTTCCTCAATGGCATGATTATATTTGTGTTTGATTTTATTTAGGTTTCCACAACCAGATATTTCTCAAATAAAAGGTTCTTGCATTTACGCTTAAATTCAGTAATAGTATTAGTAGTTTTTAAATTATCACATAGAGCATTCCATAGTTGCACTCCCTTTACATAAAGAGACATTGATCGCATGGTAGAACAGACTCTCTGTCGTTCTAGGTCATGATTAGCTCGCATTGAGTATGCTATTTCCCGTCTAGTAAACAAACACTGAATATTTGATGGCAAACAGCTGTAGTAAGCTTTGTACATAAATAATGATGTTTTCAGTTCTATGATATCTGGAAATTTTAGAACATGTAATTGTTGGAAAAGTGAGTTTGTATGATCCAACCATCTTGCACCAAATATAATGCGGATTACTCTTTTTTTTGTAATAAGAAAACACAGTTAGTATTTGTTGGGTACGTGTTTCCCCATATCTCTGCACAATAATTTAAATACGGCAAAAAGAGAGAACTGTATAGAATACGTCTACTATTTCTATCAAGTAGATGACTGCATCTATGCATTATAGCTGTACTTTTTTAAAGCTTTGATTGTACGTATTTTATATGAGCTTTCCAATTTAGTAGATCATCAATAAACACACCCAAAAACTTGGTGACCCTTACTCTTTCGATATTAACATTTTGTATTTTGATATTAATTTCTTTGTTTAGCATACGATTTCCAAATAACATATAATTGGTTTTAGATATGTTCAGAGTTAATTTATTTACTGCAAACCATGTATACATTTGGTCCAGAACGTTACATACAGTTTCGTTTAGTTTATTGATGTTACTATTTGCATAAAATATATTAGTATCGTCTGCAAAGAGAATGTATTTAACAAGATTAGATATGTTACACATATCATTAACGTATAGAATGAATAGTTTGGGGCCCAGGATCGAACCCTGTGGGACACCACATGATATATTGCGCACAGTAGAATTACATTTGTCAATGGACACAAATTGTTTTCTGTTTTCTAGATAACTATTTAACCAGTTAAATGCCCCTCCACGGATACCAAGAAATTCATTTTTTTTACATAACAGTTTGTGATTGACAGTGTCAAATGCCTTTTTTAAATCGATAAAAACACCAATAGCATATTTTTTTGCATCCAATGATTGGGTTATTGCATCAACAAGATCTATTAGTGCGTGACATGTTGACATATTTTGTTGAAATCCATATTGGCTTGGGTTTATTAGTTTGTGTTTGGTAATAAAGCTATCTAAACGAGAACTGAACAATTTTTCTAATATTTTGGAGAATTGTGGTAATAGTGAAATAGGCCTATAATTAGTGCACATATACTTATCCCCAGACTTAAAGAGTGGGATAACCTTTGCTATTTTCATTTTCTCCGGGAATACTCCAGAAGTGAAAGATAGATTACAAATATAAGTGATAGGTTTTGCAATGGAGTTAATAACTTCTTTGACCAAATGCATACTTATGTCTTCGCAATCTGTGGATGTTTTACTTTCCCAATTGTTCACAGCTCGGATAACTTCATCTTCATTAACTGGAGTTAGAAATAAATTGTTACTGTTTCTGTTTTCTAGGTAGTCATAAATAGAAACATTTGTTGGTGCCGTTATATCCTTTGACAGCTCCGGACCGATATTAGTAAAATAATTGTTAAACATGTTCGCTATATCTTCCTTATTACTAATGGTTATGCCATCATTAACAAACTGATCTGGGTAGTGATTTCCTAAGCGAGGTGTTCCCATTACAGTTTTAAGTACTTTCCAGGTGCCAGCAATGTCATTTTTCTTCTGTGCGAGTAAACTGCTATAATATTGTTTCTTAGTGGATCTGAGAATACCTGTTAATTTATTTTTGTATGATTTATATCTAGTTTCCGAGATAATTGATCTGGATGACAGAAATGCTTTATACAAATGATTTTTCTTGATACATGCGTTTCTGAGTCCTTTGGTAAACCACGGTTTTTTTAAACTAATTGTTAATACTTTAGGTCGTACAGTTGACACAGGACAATGTTTGTTGTACATCTGTGTAAAATCATGAAGAAAGTTGTCATATGCTATATTTGCATTTTCACTACCGATAACAGTATGCCAAGAATTTTGCATTAAGTTACACTTCAATGCATTGATGTTTTCTTCGCTAAGATGACGAATACACTTGTTAGAATGTTCGTTCACGTTACGTTTTACAGTACAATGGCACAGAGCAAATACAGGAAGATGATCACTGATATCATTTACTAATAGACCACTATCAATCTTGCACTCAAGTTCAGAAGTAAAAATGTTGTCTATAAGGGTTGCAGAGGTAGTAGTAATTCTGCTAGGTCTATTAATTAAAGGGTATAGACCAAGACTGTACATAAGATCTACAAATAGCTTGGTTCCACTATGACTATCACATTTAAACAAATCTATATTGAAATCACCACATACATATATGGTTTTGGTGCAAAGTATACGACTAAACAATTGTTCAATATTGTCATTAAATGAAACCATATTAGACCCAGGGCACCTATATACACAACTGACCAGTGCAGTTTTGTGTCGGTTAATTTCACATTCAACAGTAACACATTCTAGTACGTTATCAACTATTAATGACTTTTTTTCGCATAATCGCCCATTTAGCTTCTTATTAACATAAATCACCACACCTCCACCTTTTCTGTTGTCTCTAACAACATGAAAAGCATCATAATCATTAAACGTATATAAAGGAGATGAGTCCTTTCTCAGCCACGTTTCGCTTATTGCTATAATATCAAACTTTACATTAAGTGATTTGAGAAGATCTTGTATATCGCAGAAGCTAGTACTCAGACTTCTAGCATTAAAATGTACCAAAGACAGACCACCATCATAATTTCTGTTTATCTCATTATTGAATTGTTGTTCTGTATAATATTTACAAGATGTTGATATGTTGTTGTAATAATAATTTTCAGGATCGACATCCTTCTCAAAATGACACCTGCTGTGTTCAGTATATTTGTAGGTTTCAAATATGTTATCCATGTCATCACAATTTGAGAGTGAGTAATTTTCTTTCACGGTGTTAGCCATGTAAATGGTAGATAGTAAGTATTAAATGAAATAGAAACAGCAAAGCAATGTTTGCCATAATAAAGTAATATACAGTTTTGACCATTGCTATCAATAAGAACAAACACACAGTGTACAACTGTAATACAGTGGATGGACAACATCAACAAAACAGCCGGGTTGTAGAGTTAATTTCGGTGGAATCAGACACCAAAGACAGAGTCACGCAGTGTGCAAAACTAGTATAGAAGTTGCACAACAACAACAAAAACAACATAGTGGTAGACGTAAAGTTCATTTCGCCGGTGGAGTCAGACATCAAAGTCGCGGAAATCGTCCATGCACTTAACGAGTCGAATCTTGGCACTGTCCGCAGGACCGTTCGCTTTCACGAAGATCTTGCAATTTCTCGTCCACGTTGACTGGATTTTGCCTTGCTTTCTCAGTAGCCGGGCGGTTTTCGCGAGGTTCGCTTGCTTTGCCGTCAAATGTTCGTTTACATAAACGTTGGTGCCGCGTAGTTTCTTGCCCCATTTCAGAACATTCACTTTAGCTTTCCTGTTGGAGAAGCGTACGATAATACGTGGCGGTGCGGTGGTTCGGTGTTGACTCGTGTTCGTCGATGCAGATCTGTTGCCCGCACTGAGAGTGTGACACGCAGAAATGTCTTTTTTGTCGATGTCAATACCCTTCGAACTGAAGAACTTTACGATTTTCTCTTCCAATGTCGCCAGTTCTTCTTGCGGTGCTTCTGCGTCGGTGTTTGCGTTACTCGCTGTTGCCGTTGCTCTAGCGTACGTTTGGTGTTTGGTGGCGAGTCCAGTGATAATGATGTCATCAATTCTGGAGTATTGTTCAAGGTCTTCAATTCTCGACTCTAGTAAGCCGATTTTCTTGTCTTTTTCGTCGTTGGCACGCTGTAACAGTTTTACTGTTGTCAGCAGTGCTGCCAGTTCCTTTTGGAATGTCGAAATACCAGCAATGTCATGTTTGATGTCAGCGAGTTGTTGTTTAATTTCAGCAATATCGGTGGTATGCTCAGGTGTGCTCTGTTTTCTGTTTTTAGACATCGTGATGTGCAGAGTGCGTAGGTGCAAGGATGATCGCGTGCAGCATGTGTGGTCGGTCTTGGCGAGGGTGAATAGCTGTCGATGTGTTGTCAAGTGTTTGTTTACATCCGGGTTGGCGGAGAGGGCGGGAAATACGATTTGATATGAGACAGACTCAGATGCACATTTTTACCTTGTCGACTGCGCCATTCGATTTGCAAGGTCAACCGTCAAGTTCCCCTTGTCGGGTTTCGTCTACGTGCCGAGTGATCGTTAGGAAGCCTCCCAGTAAAATCGCAAGAACCGACACATTATGCGGACGACCAAAATCAACAGTATAACAAGTAACGCCACCTGGTGATCATATACATGTGTGTATAGGGACACTGATTTTCCGTTTCAAAATTCTGTTTCAGGAAAAGACAAATACTGTGTCAAATGACGCATTTTCCATGTCAAATGACGCATTTCCTGTTTAAGGTAAAAAAGAAGCCATTTTCTATTCAGAAAAGTTACATTGTATTTCAAAGTTAACTTTGAGAAATAATAGATTCTGTCAAATATTTTAAATATTAAAAATTTATGACCTATGCCTCTGTATAATACTGATTTATGTGTGGTTAACTTTTCTAACAACATTTATTTGTGCAACATTTGCAACACAGTAACATAATCAATTTAGATAATAAAATAATTCCTGTCAGACAGTGACATCAATGACTGGTTGTTTCTAATGCAGCAGTGCTTAATATATAAGTTAACAAATGTAAATTACACAAACAGTCATATCAACAATTATGAATGTTTAAATCATTGATGCTGTTTCACTGACAATTTTGTTCAAATATTATGACGCCATCCAACGGAATTTGCGAGAACTACGAAATGCGGACTATATCACTTTGAGCCAGCGTAACCCAGGCTGTTGTTATTCCTTCGACTTTTGCATTCAAAACCGGAATATGTACACTTACGTGTGTTCTAGCGATGTGACAACTACATTTAATTAGCAACATGTCTTCCGTGCGCTTATCGGACAGCCAGACAACGATCGCGAAACGGTTTACGTTAGCGCCTTCCACTCGCGTCCCCGTTTACGTCGGAGCACGAGGTACCACGGGCGCCATGACACTTCGTAGCAATTAGCCTTGCGCGTTTTAAAATACCGTTGCAGATAGTCATGTTTGTTTCAAAATACCGCCAAGAAAGTCAGTATAGTTTACGGTGTTTCCGAGAAACGACAACACGTGGTTTATGAAACGGCAAATGACAACGCATGATCTGCTATTACAAACTCGTCGCGGTCGCCAGCGGGCGACCGTACATAATCACGTGTCAGTCGCCAAACAGAAAGAACAGCTGCATATGCGACCAATTCAGTCGCAATTTTGAGGGTTGCTGTGATTTCAGAATTTAATGTAAAACAACAGCCAATCAAAAGCACCGTTTCACTGTCGCCTCATTAGGTAAACAATTAGTTTGTCAATGGTACGCAATATGCTGATTTTTACTAGACAGCCGGACTAGTTGGTAGGCTGGTTTACTAGTCCGCCGTAATTTATTCTAGTGTACGGACTAGCGGACTAGTGGGTAGTTCTACCCCTGACTTCCATGTAATGTGCTGAACATTAAAACAAGGTGAAACTTATATAAATGCTATTATTTATGACTATTTATTTATGAATTAAGACTGAATTTGCATACCAGATTATTACTCACAAATATTGCTGAACTCAAGTTACATCTTGTATGGCAACTACCGTATTCATTCTTTTTAGCGTACATGCCCTAATTAGTGTACAACTGAGTATCAACAACCAAGAAACCGGATCTTCTATCCATTCAAGGAATATGGTTTCATCTTTATAATATTACGTGACGATCCTGATAATCTTTGTTATAAATTGGATTGCCTGTCACAAGTGGCAAAAGGCCATGAACTGTGTATTACAAAAACTGCCACAGCTGAACAAATACTATTGAGCAATCAGCCTTTATGGCATGCTTCCAATAGATTAGTCACCACTCCAAACAATGTTTATTAGAAACTCTATCAGCACAGAAATATACAAAACGAAACTAAAAGTACATTGGGAAGCACACATTTTCAGAAATTTCAAACGTCTGCCTCTGAAAACAAACCTGTATGGAATGTGGTAGAAATGAGACAGTAGGTGGACCAGCTGGGCTAGAGATACACAATGTCTGCGTGCCTACTGATGTTGAAACTATGGACATCGGTTATTCTATGTGAATGCATAATTCCTGAATTTGTGGCACCCATCTCTTAAATTTTTGAATGAATAAGCTTCGTAAAAGCCTTTGGTCAGATAAGGAAGAATCCAAAATTGGACTGTTCTAGCTCCAGTAATTTTCGGGCTACGGCAGTTTGACATTTGGGACTTACACATTTTGTGAAGGCTTCTTATAAATACGTTAACATACATTGAACTAATCAACCTATGTCAATGGAGTTTTATGGAATGTTTCCCTATAATGATAACACAAATGTAATTACAACATAACCGCAGTTTATTGTTAATGTTCAAGCAAGGTAATTGGAGTGACTTTGCCTTTATCAATGTTTAGTTTTATATCATTGTGTATTTTAAAAGACTAAGCGAAATGAACTTTTTTATTCCCAATCTCAATGAAATATAACGTAAAAAATAGTGTCCTGATTTTTCAACTAATTTGATAACCCCCTTAGTTACCCTTTCCAAGGCCCCTTTTGGTCTGTAATTTTCTTCAGTTTGCTGTGACACCTAGTGGTCATTGTGACATCACTGCAGGTAGCACCACTAGGATTTAGCAAGTCGCATCTATGTGGGTTGCTTTTTCAGGCCGTACCTAAAATTGCAATCGCGGAATTTAACATTTTGTTATCACCGTAAAGATAATAATCTTACTTACAAATGTGTAACTGAATGCATGCAGGATTTTTTTTTTTTTTTTAATTACTGCCATTTGAAAATTGCGAATGCTCAAAATTGCAATCGGAATTAATATGTTTTGATATCACATATCATATTTTAGTTTTTGAGTTACAGGTGTGTATTGCCGTTTGAACATCGCAAATACTTATTCTTGCAATGTATACATTTTTTGTATGGTGATTGCTAAAAAAATTTCTAGTATTTTGGCTGAGGTTGGAAATATGTCTATGACTGTTTAGGTATAATTTAGACAGAGAAGTCTTCTTAAGAACTGGGTTGGCATGGGCTTTGTTTGAAATCAACAGAAAAAAGCCAGAGCATAGTGATGCGTTGGTAATATTTGTTATAGGTTTGAGAAATATGTAAAGACATGCTTTTAACAGTATGGTTGGGAATGGATATATATTTATATATATATCTTTAAGCCGTGTCAACATGTGGCCAGTTCGTTGACATCTCCTCCGTTATCCGAGATCTCGGATTCGTCATTGACACTGATCTATCGATGGTGTCACAAGTAGCAAAAGTATGTCGCAAAGCCTATTATCACCTGTCACAAATTGCAAAGATACGAGATTCTGTTACCACCAGTGCATGTAAGAGTCTGGTCCACAGACTGGTGACATCGTGACTTGACTACGGTAATGCAATGTTTTTTGGAATAAACGATCGTCACCTGCACCATCTGGAAATGGTTCAGCGGTCTGCGGCTCGAATTGTTATGCAGATTCGGCAGGGCGATCGGCAGTCCATGACGACAATACTGCGGAAATTACACTGGTTCCCTGTTAGGAGGCGTATTGAGTTTAACATACTTGTTCTTGTGCACAGGGCATTATACGATGGTACGCCTGAGCACCTTGCGGCACTATTACACCAATATACACCACGTCGTTCCCTACGCTCTGCAAGCGGGTTACTCTTGCAAGTTCCTAGAGTGAACTTAGAACATTTTGGCTGCCGTGCATTTGCTTGTGCTGGCCCTACTCTGTGGAACAAACTTCCCATGAACATGTGCAACAACGGCAATCTCCCGCAATTTAAGAAACAACTAAAGAGATTGTTCTTCTCCACTTAATGGGTTTTACATAACTGACATTGGACTTTAACACACGTATTACATATTATCTTATTTATTATCATTGTAGTATTCACTATTTATTATAATTGTAATATTCATTATTTATTATCATTGTAGTATTCATGGTATTAGTTTTTTTTTTATTTGACACATTTAATATTACTTTTAACGAATGCAGTTTAATTTGTAAATATCTACTTAAAATAATTTAGACAGAGGAACATTCTACAGTTTTAACATGTTTTATAGCCTATCGTTATTATTATTTTATTATTTACCTGGACTAATTATAATTTTAAGCTAGTTAGTATTTTAATGCTTGTACACACCTGTCCCGGATTTGACGGTGTCAAAATAAAGTTTTATTATTATTATAATGGATTGACATCACAGGATTTATTTGGGTAGGACATTATTATTTTCCTTACTTTATCAACTCTAGCAGATTCAAATGATGCAAGTAGAGAATTTTCTTGTGGAAGTCCATGTTTACAGTTCTTAAACTACGGCCTGTGAAAGCATAACGGATAAGACTGATTTTGTCATTGAAATGACTAGAGAACAAGTCATATTCATTTATTTATTTATTATTTATGATTAGGTAGGGACGCAGCATGACGTCCGTGTAGAATTTGATTTATGCACTTCCATAGCCAACGTGGACTATCAGAGCTATTTGAGAACATATTTGTGTAATAATGTGATGTAGCTTCAGCCATTCGTCTGTTGCAGTAGTGACACTGTTTCTAATAGCAGGATCGGTCTAAACAGATTAACTGCACATTTATCTGTATCAATATAAATGAAACAAGGAATATTCCTTCATTACTAATTATATAACTCCTAAGGTGAGCCTCAGAATGTACATACACAAAAAAGGCCATAAGGTTTTCCTTGAAATAACAAACATTTAAAACTATTACATTTTGCTCCCCTTACCTCAAGAAATGAATGAGCAAGAAAAACAAATATGTAAAACAGCTAGAAAAGACATGCATGGGTAGGTGGGCGGAATGTGTATATTTACTGAAAGGTGTGAAATGGAAGTCTTCTTCTGGATAATGTGGTACCCCCAATTTCCGGGTAATGTCCCACAATTTGTTATTTTTTGGTGTGCACACGTGACGCGGTGTGGCTAATAAGCAGATTAGATTACACAGGTGTGAAAGAACACCTAGAAAGAACACCTAGAGAGAACACGCAATGTACTGCTGCACATTTAAAATTGTTAAAAGTAACAGCACAGTATGTGAAATTCATGTTCTGTAAATATGAGTAGAGATACATACACTAAAGCAGTAGTTTATTTCTAATAGCAAACACAATGGATGCAAATTATAACAAAATACAGCACAATTTATTACAGGTAAAAAGAAGATATAATAAACAGATTGTGTTGGAAAGAGGATTCATGACCAGAAATGTAATACCTTCCAAACTGCTACATTACTGATAGTCAGTCACTGAGTCACACAATGTAATATGACACGTAGCACACGGTTCTACTGACTTCTACAGACATTCAGTGGCTTAACAGACGTACAGACAACAGGTCACGTGATGGATAATGGTCAATCATGCATGAGTCATGTATTCTTGACACCACACATTTCATACTCTTGTTTTTTACCAACCAAACAAAAACATAATATAATAATAATATAATAACAATATAATAATAAAACCTTCAAAGAGTTCAATGGGGAAAAAATGTACACGTGGCATTGCATGTATAGTTGATGACGTCATGGTCTCGTGTGGGTGAGATTTGACTCAATAATACCGTTTAAAGGGTAGGGCCGCCATATATAATGGCAGAGCAGGAAGTAGGATGTGTTTATTTGAATGTCTGTCATTTTGTAGCCGTATGTAGTGGCATACAAAGAGGAAGAATAACGACGGTTATATGTTTCAAGAGAAGAATGGGACAGACTACCGGTACATTATGGAGCTTTGACAACATTCCTCGAGGGTCCCATGCAGAGGAAGTTCTTTTGAATACGTTCAGTAAATTGCAACCATTAGAAGTTGGTACCGAGTTGATAATTTATATTAACAACTCTCCATGTTCTGAGTGCGCAGAAAAGCTGTTAGAATATTTCTCACCATTGGCTCAACGACATATCAATGTTTCTATCAGATGTATCTACCTTTATCAGACTGAGGGGGACTACTGCAATGATATAAAGATAAATAGCAGAAAAGGACTAAAAGATCTTAACATGGCTGCTAACATTACGGTATCTATAATTACAACTGACGACTGGTTGGATTTGTTTAACTTTTTACAAGTCGAACACGTAAGCGAAAATGACATATCCAGTATTAATCTGTTTGTTAAGCACATTGCGGATAATTTCTGTTACTTGGTTCACAAAGACAGGACAACTGAAGAGTTGAAAACTTATTATCGGCAAGTTCTTGGCAACTGGTGCAAGGTTATAATGGAACAGCCCATTGACACAGCAACTACATATACTAGGCCAAAATTTGACAAAAAATTCTTGTCACATCATACACGTGATTTAAATGCTATCGAACGGGAATTTAATAACTTAAACAAATTAATGCAGAGCACCAACGCTACCAGAAGAGTAATGCTTGCGTTGGTCCAGCTGAAAATTCCATTCAAGTATAAACACATGCTCGATGAGACACTAAAAGAACAAAACATTGGTCTTCTGAATGAATATACCAATGGCAAAATATAGTGTAGGTTTGGGCAAGGATTTTTCAGTGAAATTGAACTATTTCAATTTGTACTCCAGCCCTTGTAAAATAATGTCACAAGTAATAAACAGTATGTATATATTTATGCATACTACCATAACATGTTGCAATTTAAAATGTAATAGTAATTGCTTCAAATGTAATAGTAATAGGAAGAATTCAGCATGTAATAGTAATACTTCAGCATGTAATAGTAATATTAAGAATTTAGCATGTAATAATAATAGGAAGAATTCAGCATATAATATAATAGTAATAGGAAGAATTCTGCATGTAATAGTAATAGGAAGAATTCAGCATGTAATAGTAATAGGAAGGGAACAAATTAATAGTAATAGATTACATTGCAACGTAACTGACCCCAGGCCTGCAAGTTGTGATTATATGTATTGAAATAAAAAAATTCACCACTAAAAACGTCAATACGTTGTCTGTTCATGAGTAAATACGTAATTCAACATACATGCACATATATATATTTATACATTTACAATGTGCAGTGAATTAATATGCTGCTCAGTAAAACCGCGTTCAATTTCATATAACCATGGAGAATGTACTGTAAAACCATGGTGAACTTTATATAAACACAATCTTTAGAAAATAGTACAGAGCTGGTAATATATTAACAATTCTCCGTCTGCCGACTGTGATGAAAAGCTATTAGAATTTTCTTACAGTTGGCTCGTTGGATACCTGTAGTGCAGCAACGCACTGAACACAGTATGCGCATACTGACACTGTTGCATTCACCGTTTATTTAGCCAACGTGTATCCCTATTTCTATGTACAATACGTGAATAACTTTCCGTTTTTATCACCATGAGTCTTTGTTCTTTCATTCAGAATACATGTTAATTGGAGTTGTGTACTGTATGGCTCTGGCTTAACTTCTTGACCAGTGCATCCTGTCGGCACTTTTTAGATCTAATTGTCATTGAATGAGGTGACTATTTAAGTTAAGCTATTATGATTTTTGCTTGTTTGTGGAGCACATGTCACGAGATACACTATTTCACGGATGGATTATGGAAAACCCGATTCCGTACTTGTAATATAGGAAGGAGAACGCAATGGAATGGATATACCCATCCTACACACAGTTCACTGGACAAGTATTGATGCTAAAAGACAAAGTGAAGGTTCCCCTTGTGTTTGACAAGAGTAGAGGTAAGTATATGTTAGAATTATTCAATCAAATATTGTGGTAGTTTAAGTGTATAAAAATAATTCGGTAGTAGGCCTGCTTTGACTTGTGAAGCGGGTTCAATTCCTGCTCAAAACACTACTAGTTGTTTCCAGCCAAGGTCAATGTGTATTCTGTTTAAGACCACACACAGCAGGTAGATAGGATTATTTTTTTATTTGTGCAAATTGTGCAATTTTTCTGCCCAAAGTACCGAATGGATCATACTGAGTAAACAATAAAATAACACAATTTTCTTAGTACAAAAGTAGAACTTTTCAACTCACAATCAACTGGCTTTATCAGGAATTGTTCTTCCTCTGCTCACCAGATGGTGTGACGAGCAGGCTGTCCCACACGGTCTGTATCCCCCCTCGTCTCTATTCTTTGTTGGTATTGTCTTTCTAATCCAGATGGCCTCCTTAATCCATCGCACACACCTGTTTGTCTGTCTATCTACCACTCTGACACCCTCCCAGTCTATAACACAGTTGTTTCTGTCCAGGCCTCCTTAATCCATCGCACACACCTGTCTGTCTCTCTTTCTACCACTCTGACACCCTCCCAGTCTATTAAACAGTTGTTTCTGTCCAGGCCTCCTTAATCCATCGCACACACCTGTCTGTCTGTCTATCTACAACTCTGTCACCCTCCCAGTCTATTACACAGTTGTTTCTGTCCAGGCCTCCTTAATCCATCACACACACCTGTCTGTCTGTCTATCTACCACTGTGTCACCCTCCCAGTCTATGACACAGCTGTTTCTGTCCAGGCCTCCTTAATCCATCGCACATACCTGTCTGTCTGTCTATCTACCACTCTGTCACCCTCCCAGTCTATGACACAGTTGTTTCTGTCCAGGCCTCCTTAATCCATCACACACACCTGTCTGTCTGTCTGTCTATCTACCACTCTGTCACCCTCCCAGTCTATGACACAGTTGTTTCTGTCCAGGCCTCCTTAATCCATCACACACATCTGTCTGTCTGTCTATCTACCACTCTGACACCCTCACAGTTGTTTCTCTCCAGGCCTCCTTAATCCATCACACACACCTGTCTGTCTGTCTATCTACCACTCTGACACCCTCACAGTCTATTACACAGTTGTTTCTGTCCAGGCCTCCTTAATACATCGCACACACACCTGTCTGAATGTCTGTCTATCTACCACTCTGACACCCTCACACTCTATTACACAGTTGTTTCTGTCCAGGCCTCCTTAATCCATCACACACACACACCTGTCTGTCTCTCTATCTACCACTCTGACACCCTCACAGTCTATTACACAGTTGTTTCTGTCCAGGCCTCTTTAATCCATCACACACACCTGTCTGTCTCTCTATCTACCACTCTGACACCCTTCCAGTCTATTACACAGTTGCTTCTGTCCAGGCCTCCTTAATCCATCACACACACACCTGTCTGTCTCTCTATCTACCACTCTGGCACCCTCACAGTCTATTACACAGTTGTTTCTGTCCAGGCCTCCTTAATCCATCACACACACCTGTCTGTCTCTCTATCTACCACTCTGACACCCTTCCAGTCTATTACACAGTTGCTTCTGTCCAGGCCTCCTTAATCCATCACACACACACCTGTCTGTCTCTCTATCTACCACTCTGACACCCTTCCAGTCTATTACACAGTTGCTTCTGTCCAGGCCTCCTTAATCCATCACACACACCTGTCTGTCTCTCTATATATCACTCTGACACCCTCCCAGTCTATGACACAGTTGTTTCTGTCCAGGCCTCCTTAATCCATCACACACACACCTGTCTGTCTGTCTATCTACCACTCTGATGCCCTCCCAGTCTATTACACAGTTGTTTCTGTCCAGGCCTCCTTAATCCATCACACACACACCTGTCTGTCTCTCTATCTACCACTCTGATGCCCTCCCAGTCTATTACACAGTTGTGTCTGTCCAGGCCTCCTTAATCCATCACACACACACCTGTCTGTCTCTCTATCTACCACTCTGACACCCTTCCAGTCTATCACACAGTTGTTTCTGTCCAGGCCTCCTTAATCCATCACACACACACCTGTCTGTCTGTCTATCTACCACTCTGGCACCCTTCCAGTCTATTACACAGTTGCTTCTGTCCAGGCCTCCTTAATCCACCACACACACCTGTCTGTCTCTCTATCTACCACTTTGGCACCCTCACAGTCTATTACACAGTTGCTTCTGTCCAGGCCACCTTAATCCATCGCACACACCTGTCTGTCTGTCTATCTACCACAGTCTGATACCCTTCCAGTCTATCACACAGTTGTTTCGTTCCACTTGGTCAGTTATCGCCGACTTCTGTTCGATGTTTGTCAAGACTTTCCTTTTTTCTTGAGTTGCATGCCCAATAGATCAATGTTGTTATCATCGTACAGCACCATCTTCGCTGTTAGTCTCTTTAGTTTGTTTATCTGTCGCCATTTTGAACTTTCTGATGTGTTCTCTCATTAAGTGCGAGAACACATGCTTACACACGTTGCCAGGCAACTGATCGATGATTTTGTGACTGTTAATAACTGTTAAAAGGTGGCAGCCTGTTCCTTGATTTTCATTTATTAATTAATATAATGTTCTTAATTAAGACTATACTAACTACGTTGAAGGTATAACGCCTGGCAAGTTGTGTTTAGTTAGCTCGTAACAATGGTTACAATTTGACGGTACGACTATGTTCAAATAGTATAAACAAAACATCCGGCTTCAAAACAAGCTTTATTATTAGCAATACGGCCGAGTCGGGCTGAGTTAATTGGAATACCCTTTGATGTTCAACTTTCCCAAGTTCAACACCTCCTATTACAAATTACTACGCCCCCTAATGCGGGGTAGATCAACAGACTACGTCCTTAATATAATAATAACGTGGAGTTGTGTAGAGAGTGAAAAGTAAAGGTCCAAGGACAGAACCTTGAAGAACACCACATGAAATTGAGGACTGATGAAAAACAATCCCCAATCTTCACTCTCTTGTTATATCTGTTAGATATAACAAAAACCAACTCAGAGCTGTACCAGATACATCATACCATATAAACAATCGATTAATGAGAATGGTGTGATCAATTCTATCTCCACACTGAGAAATAATTCACCCACCTCTTGTGATAAGGGTCCGAATAACCAGGCAGCATTTTCACACCCAGCGATTGCAGGTAAGTGTCATTGAGTTTCCTAAAGACAACAATGACGAACTCAATCAATATCAGACCATAAATTAAAAACTAAACTTCGAACTAAATTTAAGAAACATGGAAATGATTGTCAATGATTATGGCAAATTAAAATTTTATATTTTTATCCCTCACCATCATACTATTAAAAGCACAAGCACCACTGTAACAAGCACCACTGTAACAAGCACCACTGTAACAAGTTTATAAATTAATTGCGAATGTTACTTTGTACTTTATCTTTATAATTCACATTGCATATATTACGTACTTTAGTTCGAGAAGGTTATAGCGCATTATAAGTCGCACGTCTTCAGCTATGTCCATTCACCAACAGCAGCAGCAGTGCACATTACTGTGCAATTGTATTATGCTGTTGTTGTTGAATATATTTTCATTCAATACCATAAACTGAAGTGTATTTCCACATAAATATATAAATTCTGTACAATCCAGAATGGTAGGCAGGTCAGCAACTGGGAGACTGGCGTGTATAAACATGTAATCCATCATCTGCATATGAAGTGGTTTTAAATATTTTTATTCGTACACATATTTTTATTCGTACACATGGTTTTTAATTAGATATTGCAAACACAACATGCTCGCACTGTGTCCATCAAACCAATAACCAACCTGTGGGATATATCCCAGAAATAGGGGCTACCACGTGACAACAAAGAAGAATGCTGGCAACGGCCACTTAGTGGTACCATATTTAATTACATTATTTTTTTAAATTCTTACTTTTCCCTACTCCTTCCTGTCCATTTTCTCATATACCCTCCCTCAATTGGCTGTGGGTCACTGGGCTGAAATCACTGCCATTCTTAAGGCCTGAGCTCCAAAATCACAAGTAAAATTTTTCCAAAAATAAGAGATTGGTATGAGAATATTGCTCTACCGAGTCTTTGTCCATGAATCAAAGATACTAACAAAAATGCCAGTTTTCTGGATGGTGCTGAAGAAGACTGTGTCTTGAAGTGTTCATACCTCATGTTTGTTATGGTGTAAATTTTAGTAGGATTTTTAGATTCTTTGATTGTTGCAAGTTGCGAATTACACAGAAAACACTAAAAAGATTACAGACCTTCGTCAACAAATGCCTGCGCAGTCATACACCTAAAGTGGTCAGACAAGGTACCCAACACTACACTATGGGAATGCACCAAACAACTAACAATAGAAAACAAAATAGAAGAGAAAATGGAGGTGGTTAGGACATACACTGCGGAAACCTGCAACAAACGTCACATGACAAGCAATTACATGTAACCCCAGGGAAGAGAAGAAGTGGAAAGCCAAGAAACACCTGGCAGAGACAGAAAGCGAAAGAAAGCAAATGGAAAAAACCTGGAAAGAGATCGAGAAAACTGCATCAAACTGACAACAATGGAGGACCCTAGTCGATGACCTATGCACCCAAACAGCCCTAAGTAAGTAAATAACACCAGTGTATCATCCAGTGCTACTTTTCTAAGGTATCCTAGATGAACCTCTGAAAGTTTGCGGTTATTTATTATCAACTAAAGCAAATAATTGAACTTTCAGAACATATCGATTGATTCGATTAGCCGCATAACTTCACTTCACGTTGTGGTCAAGGGAGAGACTTGGAAAAGGCAACAGACGTGTTATACCAGCCTGCACTGTATCCAGAAGCGAATGGGGTTTATGAAAATTTCAGCTATGGACATTGCACTATACAGGTGAGTGTACAGTGAAAATAAAAACCCTGGACAAGTAAGATTAGATTGACCAAAAGGTAGAATGAATTACTCGGTGCCTTCTTACCCCATATTTGGCAACAACAATGTGATCTGTAGTGTCTTGCATGTCCCTGTTCATAATTCGATTTGTAATACTGAAGCCAACATGAAATATATCAACAGTTCATTCATATGGAGAAACAATTCACAAATAAATAAGACTACATGGCAGACTGTGCCAATGCATTATTCAAATTCACACACCAGTTTTCAATGTTTCTTTCAGTTGATTCACTTCACACCGTGACACATTTTAATCTAACTGTACTACAATTTGGGTCTGTGCCAGTCCTGTGCACTTATAGTACATCAATAAGTAACCCGTTTATTGATGATATGGACCATCATTATGATCAAATATTGTGATAAAAAAATTAATACATACAAAATATTCCAATACAGTTCCAGTTTTACATATTTGTGGGTTTCAATTTCAACACTATGGGCATCTGTCAAGAAAACAAGTAGTTATTATTCAAGATACAGATTCAAAACTTGTAGTACTAGTAAAAAAAAAACTCACTATAAGTAACAGGTTTGGACTTGGTTAAACTATTCCAGTAAATTACGCATACACAAAGTTCCCTACATCAAATAGTGTCTAATAAAATACATTGCATACCACAACTAGGATACAAGCTTTCAAGTGGATGTTCCTTACTTTAGGAGGCCCTATACAGTAGTGAGAATCCATTTTGCCTAAAACGTTTCTCTATTTCTGCTAGTGATGTTCAAACAATGTTTTTTAAGCATATAAATCCATTGTCATTTGAAATTGGATGTCGTATCAATTTAAACCGAATTGATACGGATACAACTAGTAATCCTCTAGCTATCCTTAAAGTGGGTTCTTTGCTTTGCCACAGCCTCCTCTTTTGCTGGTTTTTCGATGCCTGCATGCTAGAGTTACCTCCTTACTCGATGTCGCAACTTGGAGCATACTTCACAGCATTGGGCCACTCGTGCATCTAGCTGCAATGCCCTCTAGAATTTCTCCTTGGAAGCTGTAGTCCTTTGACGCCATCACTTTCTTCACTACATACCCAGCAGACTTTGAATACTGCAGCTGATACCGTAGCCTGTTGTCTGCTGTTTTCACCATTCCCCGCTGATTGAACAAATGGTAAATTTAAAATCAGCATAACAATAGAAATATCTTAAGAATAGCTGGCTATAGCTGTAATATGCACACAGTAAACCAAACAGCTTGCTCTCTCTCTTGAAATCAAACGGCTAATGTCATTTTATAATCGGTTCCTAATTCTGCCATAATTTTCAGGTCAGCACACTGTTGGACTTCCTGCTTGATTACAGACGAAAAAAAGTGCATTATATTTTTGAGAAATTATTTTTTATAATGTTCAGTTGCTCTGACATAAGTGCATTTGAGTAGTCAGATTTCTAGATGTGATTGTAGCAGCTGTTGACAGTAAAATGGTGTCTTTTTAGCTGATTTCACTAAGCGGAAGGGTATCTGGCAGCAATTTGGCTAGTTGACACTTTAGCCGGATTACTGCCTGCATGCATTTGTAAATATTGACGGGTGTCATACATACAGGCATTTTGCAAGAGCTAGAGATATTAGATTTTGACTAAAATCGACCAGCATGTCAATGAGATGATAATAACAGCAGGTGGGAAGTTTAAGAAACTTAATAGGTCACGTTTTCTTATAATCACACAAAACATTAACATGGTCGCCAATGGGAAAACTGACAGTGTGCTGAGCCCAAGTAGAGAGCCTGGCAACGAAACCACGCTATAGTCATTGCACAATGTCGGAGGACGCGTTTTACTTCAAATGTCTTGAAACAATTACTGAAAATACGTGTATGGCAAAACTACAGTTGAATGGGACAAACCGTTTTTGGATATTACAGACTTCTCATCAGTCTGCAAGTCAAAATCACAGTGACGGAACACATGTCTTATAGGGGGGGGGGGCGTATGCCAGTAGTTAAGCCTCAATTTGAAAATCTGAATGAAAATGAACCAATAACATTGCAGCAGGGTGATTCATCAATCGTTTTTTGTTTACTTCAGCTAATTAAACACAAGTGAATATGTTATCATTGACCCTAATGAAGTCTGAGGACAGTGATTAGCTGGAGTAGGCCATAGCTGGAGCCTGTTATCAGATCTGTCTACTGACTGGACCTTCTGGCCAATTAAGTAAGTGGCATTGGTTTCTGAATGTCTGCTAATTAAGCTGTGTAATATTATGTAATTGAACTGCTTGAGACGTCTGGCCTTTGAGGAATTCACACCTTAAGGTGACTTTTTGTTGATGTTTACCTTTGTAAATAGGGCACAAGGTAAAAAAATCAATATACATTTGAATGTAACGTAACAACTGCCTGTATTGAATTTTCTTATAAAACACTTATTGAACTTTCTGGAAAACTGTATCAGGAGTTCATAGTGCTACCTGAGAACTTTGAGCTGGATTACAAATTGTCCAACAGCGAAGTGCTGATTTTTCTGGTGCCTTGCCAAGTTTGGTGGCACCTTTGAAATGTGCATAAAACACAAACACCTGGAGGGATTACAAAAATTAAAATTGCAGACTGCTTGTAACATTGGTGCCTATAAAATGTGTTGTTTTCAACATTTTATGTCCAAAATCACCATGCCTATTTGGGGTCAGCAGACTGTTGGACTTCCTGCTTGATTATAGACGAAAAAAAATGCAGTATATTTTTGAGAAATGATTTTTTACAATGTTCACTTGCTGACATAACTTATAAGTGCATTTGAGTAGTCAGATTTCTAGATGTGATTGTAGAAGCTGTTGACAGTAAAATTGTGTCTTTTTAGCTGATTTTACTAAGCGGAAGGGTATCTGGCTGCAATTTGGCTAGTTGACACTTTAGCCGTCTTTATAGGTCACGTTTTCTTATAATCACACAAAACATTAACATGGTCGCCAATGGGAAAACTGACAGTGTGCTGAGCCCGTATACATTACCTACCGGCAATAACTGCGTTGAGGCACAACAATTATTGCACAGTTTCCGCGAATTATACGGCCCCGGGGGTCTTGAAGTTGACGGGAACTCAAGTGTGGTGTACTTCACAAATGCGCTAATCAACAATTCAATTTAATGCGATATTAATTCACTCGAACGTTCTACGACAAAATGGAGGCGGCACCAAGAAGTTACACCAGAACGAAATTCGGCCGCATCACTACCTGTTTTTGTCTGCGCGGCTAGTATACTTCCGCCAGGGTATACACAATTTTCAAGTATAAGAGTTTTGCTATAGGCACCCTCGAAATTATAAATGTCAGAACGATAAGTTCGGACGGCGGCGGCTTATATACAGCAACCGAGTTACTCACAGAGTCTGATTTTTACGGGTGAACTGCGAGAGTCTTTTAGTACTTTTCGCAAATCTTTATTATATTGACATTCCTACACGCTATAAAATTATCCCCTCTAAATTTCCACCCGTACCACAGTTACTATGCATGTGCAGCTGCCTACCCTTTCTATAATCATTACACGTTAGATTCAACTGTCCTACTATAATGTACAGTTTCCTCGGTCCTTTGAAATCTGACCCTATGCTACCTCCTAGTGCATTCACATTATTGCATAAGCACTAGCCAGCCGTCAATAGCCGTACAGGGTAACCCCAACTGTAATCTTTCACATTCACTACCAACCTATGTTAAACACTAGACCCCACATCGTGACAGATACACATGGGTTTACTGATAAAATCACAGAATTGCTCCAAACATATTACTGGATCTTTCTTACTTCGATTAACGTGTGATTTGATTAACGTTTTGGGATAGATAAAATAAGCTTCTCGTATTCACAATACACACACCACGTGGCGCTCAGTATAATTTATACCAAACAGGTTACAACCTGTTTGCTATGAGATTCGTAAGCATCCACGATTTGTAATTTCCCAGAAACTTAGCACACCATTTTCTGAAAACGAAAGTAATTACACTATGAATAGAATGGAGTTCCCATTTTTGCTCAAACTTGTTAAATGTTTTTTCATTTTCTTCATAGAAAATGGATGTGTTGGCCTACACTGAATGGCTATTCTGTTGAAAAATAACAAAATGAGACGCGTTTGAAGATAACTGGTTTTGATGATGTATACCAGGTAACTGTAATTATCAAATTTTTCACGGAGGTTGTGTCGTGATTTGTTCACTTTGTTACCATTATAATCATGTTTTAAACTGTGTAGCAGCCTGCATATTCTTGGACACTCATCATTTTCTAATATAAAACTGCCCTTATTGCTACAATTTTTATAGCTGGTATCATCATAACCATATCTAAATTAAAATAATATGTAAAGACAAATATGTAAGCTTGTCAAGTATTAATAATAGAAAATGAAATTCTTGATGTACATTATTTTGAATTTTAAATTAGGGGACTTTTTAATACAGATGGAAGGCATACATAAGAAACAGCTGTTTTAAACTGACAACGTTTCGCAATAATAAGAAATGTGAAAATCTTGTAGTCAAAACATTTGAAATATAATATTTAATTTATTAAATACTAAACCCCACATCGTGACAGATACACATAGGTTTACTAATGATATCACAGAATTGCTCTAAACATAATACTGGATCTTTCTTACATCGATTAACGTGTGATTTGATGAACGTTTTGGGATAGATAAAATAAGCTTCAGGTATTCACAATACAAACACCACGCGCTGCTCAGTATAATTTATGCCAAACAGGTTACAACCTGTTTGCTATGAGATTCGTAAGCATCCACGATTTGTAATTTCCCAGAAACTTAGCACACCATTTTCTGAAAACGAAAGTAATTACACTATTGGAAAGACCCAGTTTCTATATGTTACTGCAGTGGAGGTAATTCTAGCCAGCAGACTATAAAGGCTTAGTACAGCTGCGTCACTGTTTCAGTCGATCACAATATCTTGAAGAGCATTCCCATACTGTTTGTGGTTTTAAGCTTGTTGTGATTGTTGAGTTATATACCAAGTGGTGTCAACACTTTGTAGACGTTGTCAGCCTCCAAACCCACCTAGCTGTGGGATATATGAGACATCGGTTGAGCAAACTGGACTAGAAATGGCACATCCAGAAGGTAAGAACAGACGGGCGTTACAGTGTTGATGTGTGAAGCATCTGCACTTTTTATCACTCAAATGCGTTCATTAACAAAGCAGAACTATTTATCTGGTGTAGCCATAAAACCGGTTTATGGCTGGGTGTGGGCTGAAAAATTACCTGTTTATTTTTTAACTAAGAAAACATTCTTTCTGAGATCATAAGGGCTGTCGAACTTACGACATTACTGTTTGGACGTTGTCTTGAGAGTGACTGAAAATAAAATTCAGTTGATATACTTAATTTGTCAGCAGCTTGCTGAAAAGGGACGCACTGAAATATAACCAACCTCACACAAGATTGTCATAACTGGTCGTGATCCTGTCCCCGAATAACTATATAATGGTGTTCTAACAGACCACAATAATCTTAAGATATATGAGGAGGCGGACGTGATCATAGTTCAAACAAAAGCCACAATTAAGTAACCCATGCTGGGGCAAACAGCATCAACATCATATGCAATGACACCGATGTGTTCGTCCTACACATCCATTACAACGCAGGACACGGTCTTACCTGCAGATACACAATGGAGTGCATCATTCCTGGTCGGGCAATCATGAATGTTCAGTAGGCTGAGGCCCTCCGAAAATCTCCAACTGCACACTCCACCCAGAGAGAAATAAAATACTCAAACTTCGAACTACACTTTTGCGCTCGCTTTTACACTTAATACAAGGCCCGTTTTATGAAAACGCAAATTTTATTTTTACCTTGTTATTGGGAAAATAAAATCCCGTTATGGTCCTACACAAGAGCATGGTATCTAAAAATAAAAACTTCCTTATCCAAAGACCAAAAGACCCGTTATTTGAAAAAGAAAAATCCACTGCAATTTTGCTAAAAAACCGTTCCAGTAACGGGAAAACGGGTGTCTGGCTAATGTCCTACCACGCTGTAGGAATGGACACGTGATGAAGTAAAGAAATCGTCAGTGCCAGTCACATTGCCATATACTGTCATTATCGCCCTACTTGAGAAATTCTGGAATTAGTCAGATGTAGATGTTCATCAGACAAACCGTGTCATTCAGCACTGTGTCGGTGTTGTGCAGCTCGTTTATTATATTCGTTATGTTGTGTCTGTCGAAGAGGGGCTAACTGTCAACATGACATTACACCAGTTGCTGCCACCACATAGACAGCGATTTATTTGATTTGTAAAGTATATGCTGGGATTTTGCCAGTTTTTACAAAATGAAAGGTACAGTGTATGTACACCTCGTTTGAGATACTATCATGCAGACCTGGGGCCGCGTACAAGTACGAGTACGAGTACGAGTACTTTGATGATGGATGAGTACGAGTACGAGTACTTTGCTGAAAGCTGAGAACGAGTACAAGTATGGGTACATTCTCACGAGTACGAGTAAAAGTACGAGTACATTTTTAAAAATATATTTCTATGAGGAAAACTAAGAAAAACCTCTATTTCATCAATAATTAAATTCACTTCATTGACATTCATTTCAGTGGCATCGTATGATCTTATCGTCTATTTGTCATTGTACCGAATGAACATGAGTTGTTCACAGGTTGAGTCTTTCCGGCTGCACCGTTCAGAACTTTTTCGGCTATGCTAAATACCCTTTCAACTGGGGTTGATGAGGCCGGAATGCTAAGATGGTGAGGGACCAACTGAGCCAGAGTTGGAAAACTCAGAACTGGAGTGGGTCACTGTGACGATCTGTACATGGCTGACTGAGGTATTCGTTCACCTTACAATCAGCAATCTGCTGATATTATAAGTTTGCAGTTTATATTTTCTGATCGTAGACTACTAATTGTTGAGAGGGTTAGCACATGGCCACATAACAGGCTCAGCATCCCCTTTGGACTTTTTTCGCCAGGCTGCTGGCATGGGATTATACTAGTGTAGGAGGCAGTCTGACTTGAGCCACCTTACTTCTACAGAGGAAGACTGGCATTTCTTTTTCTTAGCAGTTAACACTGTCAGCCACTGTCAATTGGCATGATCTCCAGACTACATCAAAGGCATTTCCTGTCTAACTGGTGGGTTAACTGGTAACTGGCTCTTTATGGACATCCTGGTGGCTCAATTAAACAAACAGGTTTATGGCCTGAACTGATAGCCTACAATTATTGCTTGCTGAAGAGGGTGTTTCTGACTGGGAAAAGATGCTGCCTGTTGCCATGTTTGGGTATCATAAGTCATGGTTATTAGAGAATGAGGATGTACTATGTGTAGGGATGGTAAGGTGGTATTCTATCAGAATTAACAAAGTATTTTTAAAATAGTTGAACATTTAAATATTTCAGGAAAGTTTAATTTTATGACCAAATATATTTATTTTCCGCAGTACATATTGAGAAAGTACTCAGATGTACTCGTAAAATCTGAGTACAATGAGTATTAGTACGAGTCCATGATCCATAAGTTTTATGAGTACGAGTACGAGTACTTCAAAAATGTACTCGAGTACACGAGTACCGAGTACTTCGGCCCCAGGTCTGCTATCACGTATACTTCAAAAGTTATGGAAAAACGATGTTTCTTTAAAGGCGTTTGTAGATATAATATAATATTTAAGAATGCTTGAATATCAGTGTACAATTGTCCACTTCAATGACACAATTACATTTTCTAAACCTATGAACATGAGGTTAGACACTTTAATTGAACCGCTGTCATAAATAGTTTCGAAGATATTAACAAAACATCGACTTGTCTCAATGGCTGTCGCTAATTTGCATATTAAGTGTGGAAAGTGATTGGCAGGACTACAATCTGAACATTCTCGTCGTTACTGTATATACCATCAAAAATCAGCTATACACACTTCCTCTGTTTTGCTATCACACATACGTACTGCGCTATTGACCAGATTCAATATTTTGCAAATGGCGGCATGTAATTGGCATATTTTGGGTAGTGGAGTGTTGTATCTTTTTTAAAACATCTTGAACAACACCACAGACCTTCAAAACATGGGTATAGACACCACATTTGTTGTGCTGCTGTCAGTAATTACTGAGATATTGACGAAAATAGAATATTTATTAATGGCGGCATTAATTTGCACATTTTGAGAACATTTTAAGGGTTCCAGGGTTGCATCATTCGGATTCCTAATAAAGACACGTTAGAGATATTAGAAACTGAAAAAAAACTTTATCCAAACCCTATTGCAACGTTTTCTGGCCTATAGCCGGACTATTTACTAAAACTGGCAATATAATACTACTAACTATTTCCGATTCACTGGAAATTTGTACATAAAAGATGGACGATCTCGGAGTACAATTTTAAAGGCAGTCAACCTTAGAAGTTCTTACAGCACGGCTAGGAAACCAGTGTTCTTTACTTGTTTTATTTGCGACCATGAATACATTCGGGCGCAAAAACAGAATTATGTAGCCCGACATAATATGTAGCTATAAAATATAGGAAATGTATGTTTGTCGTATTTCTTTGAACAAATGGTGGGTGATATCTTCGTAACAACAACATTGCCAAGATAATACTCAAAACCTAAGTAATTTTAATATAACAATGTTCTCACAGGGATAAATAAAAGAAAGAACATAGTGTCCCGCTTACCTATTCTGAAATATGAGAACTTGTAACAGGAATCACAAAAGCATTTGCAGCGCAGTAACGCAGAGGATAGAGCGCCGGTATATCAATCGAGAGAACCCGGGTTCGAATTCTGTGCTGCCGTTTCGAGCCTTAATTGGGCAAGTTCATTCAATCTACATTACCCCAGTTCACTCAGCAATATGAATGAATACTAGCTGTAGACAGTGATAGATATTGGTGTACGAATATTTTTGGCGCATTAATGCCAGCGTGGTTGAATGCTTCCCAGAGTAGACGAGATGGTCTTCAATTGAACAGGTTTGCCATGGAGTAATGTGTAAAGCACTTTGAGCAGCCAGACGATCTTCTGGACAATGCGCTATATAATAACTTTGCTTTACTTATCTTTATTCTGAAAGGCTTTATCAGGAAAGTAATACTGGTTGATCTAAGGAAAGTACTAAGGATGTCATCTTACTGTCTTGTTTTCCAGGAGACATGCAAGTGACCATACTGAGAAGTTCCACGAGAACAGCCACGATCTCCTGGCGACAGCTAGAAGACGACACAGAAGTGCACGTCACTCTCAGAGATGTCACAGAGATACAGTTTCCCTACCAAGTAGGCGAAGATATGATAGTACCTGACAGATTGGTCACCCCGGGTCACACGTACGAGGTGAATGTCCGCGGGGTGACTACAAACGCACAGTTGGTGCCAGAACACAACCTCCCTATAGGTAACTACAGGAGGGAGGGAGGGAGGGAGGGTGTGTGTGTGTGCGCTCGCGTGTGCGTGCGAGCGTGTGTGTGTGTGTATGTGTGTGCTATGAGCACTTGTTCTTGACTTGCTAGCCTGTCAATGTCACCTAATAATTATATAAATGTGTCTCGTCTAGTCGGTACTCACTGTGCTGCGTTGTCTTCATTCGTTCTAGAAATATATTGTCCTGTGGTAGGGAAACATATGCCTGCTGTACTCCAATTGATTAGAGTAAAGCCATTCTCCTATTGCCATGTTCTTCAAAACTGCACTACTGGCTTTGTTGTACGATTGTTCTCGGTGAAAATGTCACATCCTTTTCCTGTTGTTTCAGACTACTTGATTTCCTGGCAACTTGATGACTCTAACGTGGATGTTGACATCACTGTCAAGGATGTCACAGAGGCAAACGAGTTTGACATACGAGCGGGACGAGAGTTCGTCATTCCTGAACAATATATCACCCCGGGTCACAAGTACAAGGTCACCGTCAGTGTCAGTGGGAAGAAGTCAATGTTGGAGTTCAGAGCAGGTGAGTATTGTGAACTTCTAGTGTTGAGAACATATTTTAAAATAAAATAAGTACAAGCTATTTGCATTTCTGGGATAATACCATATTTCATTACCGCGACACATCCAAATGTAGACAGCTAAGGTGAAACATGTTTACTTTGCCGTAATTTTCTTTTTGAATGAGACACTGAATAATGCTACTAATAACTTCAAGTTGAATAGTTATACACCTGCGGTAAATTATGTCACTGGCTCTTTGTAATACCAACAGTAAATAACTATTTTGTAACATACTATGTGTACGCAAATGAGTTCTTTCTTTTAGACATATCCAATACGTGATTGTTTACCTTATAGAGGCTTTCGTTGATGTAACACTTCAACTTCTTCAGTACATGTGACGTATGACGTCATCATACATGTAACATATGACGTCAACATACATGTGGGATAGTTCGCAATTCCCCTCGTCTCGGTTGATTGGTGTCCTTTCTGATCCATACGGTTTCTTTTGTTGTCGTGTTCTTCTGTTGACTTCCTTGTCCACTATTTATTTTCGCTCCCTCCCAGTCTATTATGTGATATTGTGTTGTTGCGTGGTCTGTGAGGGCGGATTTGTTGATGGTCTACATTGATCTTTTTTCTCGCTCCTCGTGAATTTCTCTTTCCTTGTGTTGTCAACATCCTTTTTATGTTCCTCAAGTCTTCTTTTGAACAAACTTCTCCCCAATATATTCAGCACCACAGTTCTTGCATGGTATTTGGCACACACCAGTTCGCCTAGTTCTTCTGGCTGCACTTTGTCCTTAAGATGTACTAACAGGCGCCTGAAGATGGCGTTGGGACGCATGGCTGTTGTTACCCCATACTTCTTCTATTCTCGACGTACCCTCTGTGACATTCCCTCCACATATAGGATGACTACTTGGCTTCTGTAGGTCTTGTCCGTTTTCTTTTTTTGAATCTTTTTCTTGTTGCTATCGGTCACCGTGTTCAAGGCCCAAGACGGATAGCCACAAACTTTCAGGGCTCCTCTGATGTGTTTCTCCTCTTCCTTCTTGTCCTCCTCTTCCGAAGTTATCGTCTCACACCGGTTCATCAGGGTTCTGACGACTCCTAACTTTTGGATTTTGGGGTGGTGGGACGCAAAGTTTAGGTCTCAACACGGACTGGCATCAGCTTACATCACCGACCTACTCCGTGAACAAAGAGCTACTCGAGGATTGCGTTCAACTACAAACAATGTCTTGTACGTGCCACCATCTCGCAGCCGATACGGCGACAGAACTTTCTCGGTATCTGCTCCACGACTGTGGAATTCACTTCCAAACGAGATGAAGACAACCTTGTGACTTTCAAAATACTTTTGAAAACTCATCTTTTCCGGGTTGCTTACGTAACATAGGCGCCACCAGTCAGTTTATTTATTTATTTTTTATTATTTAGTATCTTGTACATGTTTGTTAACTAATTTTACACAATCTTTACTGATTTATTATCAATATACCTTTAATTTTAACGATCATCTTTAGCTGTAACTTCCTTTTTTATTTGTTTATATATTGTCATTTAATTTAAGTAATTTTATATTATTAATTGTACGTAACTTATTAATGTTCTGCATATATAAATATATATATACAAATAAAAAAGGAATATATATATATATATGAATATATATTTATAGATGCAGAACATTAATAAGTTACGTACAATTAATAATATTAAATTACTTAAATTAAATGACAATATATAAACAAATAAAAAAGGAAGTTACAGCTAAAGATGATCGTTAAATTTAAAGGTAAATTAATAATAAATCAGTAAAGATTGTGTAAAATTAGTTAACAAACATGTACAAGATACTAAATAATAAAAAATAAATAAATAAACTGACTAAATTTACATATATATATACATAATTATATATATATATATAATTAAATATATATATATATATTTAATTATGTATTCTAAGCGCCTCCCGGTGGATTTATCTTGATTTATGGCGCTGTATATGTGTTCTTATTATTATTATTATCCAGGGGGACTGGGGGCGCATGCCCCCTAGATCTTTGTAATTGTGCGTGCCCGTAGACCTTTCTGAATGGGTCCACGTAATGTCCCCCTTAGACCGTTTGAAATGTGCCTCCGTTCAGGTGACAATTAGCAATAAGCTGAAGACACGCGGCGAAAAATGTTCAGCAGCACTCCTCTCCCCCGTCTTCGGATGTCACCAGTCGAGCCAAAACAGCGGAAAAGCTGAAGTTTCAGCGGTGCCGGCAGCAACAAATTGTCTATAAAATTAATTTTGGTTCAACCGCCAGTGGTACTTTTGTGCCTCCTCTACACTCGCTTTCTGGATCCGACCCTGCAGGTATTGGTTCAGGTATATATGTGACGTCATACGTCACATGTACTGAAGTCGTTAGGGTGTTACATTGACCAAAGCCTCTACAAGGTAGGAAAAAATTAATATATTGGATATGTCTAAAAAGAACTAATTTGCATTGAAACGAATTATTCTGAAGAATGCTCAGCAATACTATGTGTATTTCTTTATATAGAACTAAGTAATCATTTATGGGGTTTTTATTGGACGATATTGTGTTGTGGTATTAATAGTTACGTTTCTTTGTTTCATTACAGAGTTTACACAGACGGAGCTACTCAATCTACACGACAGGGCAAGAATGTATGAGAACAGGGGACGGTTCCGTAGCATCCAGACCGAGTATTTCTACAGAAACAACACTGTAGCCTACTTTGACATGTGCGAGAACAGGTAAATAATATTCGGGTGACGTTTCTGCGCGAGCGCGTATCTAGGGGAATATATTTAGTACCAGCTACGACTGTCATGCTTTCATTTATCCGGGCCGGGTCGGCGATATCCATATGCCTGGCCTCTTCAAATACGAGTTGTGCTCTTTCTCTTCATCTCTCTTCGACAATCACATGCGCATGCGGACTGGGGACATCACAGTTCAGCACGCAGAAGGGGATGCAGACTACAAAATATGTATGTTGGCATGCCTTTCTGCGTAGAAAACGCCAACAGCTGTTGTCGCAGAAGATTCAGATGTGTTCCAACTCATGATACATCACGCTGATGCCACAGATAAGAGTGATAACCTGTACATGGTGACATCGAAACAGACTACATTGAAGAAGAATCTGGATCCAGCCCTCTCAGAAGCCCTGCTCTTCCTGCACGCTCTCAGTGGATGTGATACCACGTCAAGGCCGTATGGAAATGGCAAAGTGACCGTTCTCACGAAGTATGCAGCACTGAAAAAGTCCACCTACATATCTCCATCTTCTTCGAAAGGGGCCATCGAAAAGGCAGGAGAGGATACCCTGCTGGTGACGTACGGGTGCACCACATCACTAAGCCTCAACTCTGCACGGATGGCGGAGTTCCTGCTGAAGGTAGCTACTTCTACACAATACGTGTCTCCAGAGAAGCTTCCGCCAACGAATGATGCAGCCGCCTTCCATAGCCATCAGACTTATCATCAGGTGCAGGGATGGCGTGGCAACGATATCTCCCCTGAGCTTTGGGGTTGGGGTTGGGTAGCATCTTCCGGTGGTCTCGAGCCTATCACAATGTCTCAGCCTGCGGCACCAGAGCAACTCCTCAAGATAATTCGATGCAATTGCGGTGGTCACTGCGATAAGAAAACGTGCACCTACCGTAAGAATGGACTGCTGTGCACACCAGCATGTGGCCAGTGCTAGGGCATCACATGCATGAATGTGACACAAGTGGAGAGCCAGGATGATGATGAACGGCATGTTGATCAGGATTATACAGGATTGTAAATAGACAATATGCATATATTGACATTGAAACGTGACTGTGAACTGCAATCACCTATAAAATTTGTGTTAAATGATGAGGCATAGTAAACTTGGTTGCATTGACACCTAAATGTATGTTTATGACTTCATTTCGTTGCAATGTCGTGCCACTTTGGTCCGAATCCAGCTTATTTCCAGATTATTTTATTAAATTGTTTCTTGACCTTACTGCATGACCTTGACTTCTAACGAACTTTAAAGTGTCACCAAATGAATGGACATCCTAAAGTTAGTTGGAAATGATACCTCAAACGTGTTTTTATGTTGCTTAGTTCCAAAATATTAGGTCCATTTGAATATTATACCCTAGTAAAATGTCGGCCATCTTGGATTTGAGCCGAAAAAGAGGTTTTGCCATGGGTGGATTCGGGTGGGGTTTTTTTTGGTGGTGAGACATACCACCAACGAACCCATTTCAGGTGAGAAATATGTGTCCAACCTCTATGGACCGCGATCACTTTGTTGCTGCGACTACAACGTTATTGCCTGACGTTGTCCATTAGTTCGCGGTGGTTATATAATCAGCAGGGTAAACACCCCGCTCAATCATTTTCGTAGACCGGTGCATGCTGGACCTTGTACTCTCCGCTGTACTGAAAATATTACGTGTTTACGCCGCTGCCTTATTGCCCTATCAGTAAATATTCTGCTCGCCCTTTCTGAGAAATGTTAAGTGAAGGTTGACGATAAATTTATGACGTCTGTTTATCTTGACGGCCGGATTAGGCATCGTAACCATTGTAACATGACACGACACCGGTCAAAGTACACGCCTACTACTCGGTTAAAGCATCTAGCTGTCGCCAGACTCGCTCTCTCTTCCCCCGGCCCTCTACTGGTACGGACGTGCTCTGAGCTGCATGGTTATCTGAACTGTCAGATTATCCGAGCTGTAAGATTATCCGCTCCAACAGAGCTGTATTTTGACATAACACGACTTCCAGGAAGATGAACGCGCGAAAGGAATACAGTCGAACCGAAAACGGTAAGTATTTGTTGATTTCATTATATTTTCAGACCCGGCGGCTGTCACTGACGCGAAGTGACGCAGTTGAAATCATAGCTGACGGTGCAGAAATTAAATTATAACTGATGTTGTGTACACATTACACTATAGCTGGCGGTGCACGATGACATTATAGCTCACGGGGCACAATGACAATATTTCTGACGGTGCATAATGACAATATTATAGCTGACGGTGCACAATTACATAATACCTGACTGTGCACAATGCTGTTGTAGCTGACGGAGCACAGTTACAATATAGCTAACGGTGTAACGACATTATAGCTGACGGTGTGAAATTACATTATAGCTGACGGTGTGAAATTACATAATAGCTGACGGTGCACAAGTGCATAATAGCTGACGGTGCACAATGACATAATAGCTGACGGTGCACAATGACATAATAGCTGACGGTGCACAATGACATTATAGTTGAAGGGGTGAATTGACATAATAGCTGACGGTGCGCAATTACATAATAGTTGACTGTGCATAATGACATAATAGCTGACGGTGCACAGTGACATTATAGCTGACGGCGCACAGTGACATTATAACTGACGGTGCTCAATGACATTGTATCTGATGGTGCACAGTGACAATATTGCCGACGGTGCACAATGACATCATATAGCTGACGGTTCAGAGCCTTTGGAGCGCATTAGCACTGTGACGCTGTGATAAGAACATCGGTCTCTCAATCGAGAGAGTACGGGATTGAATCCGGTGCTGTCGTGTCGAATCTTGGGCAAGTTCGCTCACTCTACATTGCTAAAGTTCACTCAGCTGTAACTGTATATCTGTATTTTGACTGGCAAAATGTCCTTGCGCATGGTGGTTCTTATGGATTAATGTCTTACATGTTGGGCTAGACTAATCTGGAATGAATTCAGTGATGTACTTGATGCAATGCTTGGAGGTAGAGAATTCCACTCTTTTATTGTGACTGGGAAAAAGCCGTTTCCAAATATGTTTGTCGAGAGCCTGCTTTGTACTAACTGTTTATTATGTTTACGTGAGCATCTGGTGTTGCGTTTGATGTATTGATCTAGTGGGATATCTATGAGGTTATGCTCCATTTTATATAATATGCTAAGTCTTTGGTTTTTTCTTCTTGATTGGAGGGTGTCCCACTGGAGATCTTTAAGGAGTTGTGTTACCGTTCCTGGCTCTCTAGAATAGTTGTTCTTAAAAAATCTGGCGGCTTGTCTCTGGGTTCTTTCTATGAGTTTGATATTTCTTAGGCAATGTGGATCCCATGATGCTGACGCATATTCAAGTATAGGGCGGACAAGGGTTGTGTAGGCTATGGACTTGATTTGGGTTGGGCATTTATTTAAATTTCTTCTAATAATTCCCAATGTCTGTTGTGCTTTTTGTGACTGAGTTGCTTTGTATTGTCCAATTTAATGTATTTGATATATGTATGCCAAGATAACAGTGTGATTCAACAGATTTAAGTTGTTGTCCGCAGAAGGTGTAGAGGTTTGGTGTCGGCTTTCTTGAGGCTATTGTCATTGTATAACATTTAGTGGGGTTGAATTTCATAAGCCACGTGTGGAACTGATTGTTTAAGGCTTCTGCTTTATGTTTGTCGTCGCTAATGATATTACCCGTAATGTTAAGGTCCCCAATGCCCTGGTTATCCTGTCTAAGTTTAGCTCCAAAATGATTTAGGTTTCTCTGTTATTGTTGTTGTCAGGAATTGACTTATGTAGGATAGTCTAGCAGAATGAAGGTGTTTATGCATGTTTCTCCTGATGTCATAGAATTATTTCCAGTCTTCTGGATTTCTAGTTCTTTTTGCTTTGTTATATAGCTGTTTCTTTCTTTTGCACATTTTCTTTAAATCTTTATTGAACCAGGGAAGATTGTGTCTTGAAGTAGTAAGACGGTGCAATACATATTGGTTCATAATGTTGATGATTTTCGTGGAAACAAGATTCCACTTGTCATTGACTGTCATGTTTTGGTTTTGAGAGAAGTATTCATGTGTAAAGTTTTCAAGAGATTTCTGGATGTTAATGTTGTCGGCTTTATTTCTAATGAAGACTTTACGTTTCGGACGATGTTTGCGTTTGGGCGAGATGTTTACATCAGTGATGACTGTGCTATGGTCTGTTATTCCGTCTACTACATTTATCTTCTTTATTAACCCAGGTATATTGGTGAAGACAAGATGCATTTCCCTGTTTGTGTGTGGGTTCTTTGACATGTTGGATCAGTCCATGTTCCTCTGCAAGAGAGAGTAATTTATTGGCAGCAGTTGTACTGTATCCATTGTTAGGTGTGACTTGGTAAATGTCCCAATTGATGTTAGGGAGGTTGAAATCGCCAGTAATTATGACATTATGTGTGTTGATTTTGCTACCTAATTTAGAAAGGGCTAGGTCTAGTTCTTCGATTTGAGTTCCATGAGAGTCATTTGGGGCACGATAGAGGGTACACATGATTATTGGTTTCATTCCTGTTATTTGGGTTTCAGTCCAAATGCTCTCACTGTTAGTGTCTAAGTCTGGTAGGTGGCTTGTGATGAGATCATCTTTTGATATTTGAAATACCCCCCCTCCCTCCAGTAGTGTCTGTTTCTCTGTCCTTTCTAAAGACGTTAAAGTTGCGTGGGAATATTTCTCCATTTTTTATTGAGGGATCTAACCATGATTCAGTGCCACAGATGATGTCTGGATTGTGTAGATTGTTTAGTGCTTCGATGTCTGAGGCTTTCTTTTTAACGCTTTGGCAGTTTATGAGGATGCATCTGAAGTTTGGTCTCTTTTTCGGTCTATATGCTTTCTTGCTATTAGTTGTATTGTTGTTGGTAGTTTCGTTTAGGTTATGACTGTTACTGTCCAGAGGATAAAAGGGATTTGCCGTTGAGATTTCTGTATCTCTGAAGAAAGAATTTGTGAAGTTTAAGTTGTTGCATTCGGGGCAGGCCCACGAACATGTGGAATTTATTAATCGTTTGTATCCATTGTCATATATTGCACAGCATTGTGTGTGGATCCAGTTTAGGCATTGGTCGCACTGAATTGCTTTATGGTCATTTAGGACATCCCCATGGCAAATGCCACAGGGTGGTGAGCAATTTGAACAGTGCCATGGTACATTTAGGTTTCTGTAAGTGTTGTTAAATTCTTGTCTGGATATCCTGGCGTATTTGATGTGTGTTGATTTATTACAATCATTACAAGTTAGGATGAGTGCATTAGACTTTAGTGATTTCTTACGCGAGTGACATTTAGAGGGGCCTGGATTTAGTTGAACATCTCCTGATAGCATGATGCATAGAAGTATGGAGAATGTTGTTGTTGTCCTGGGTTTGTACGGTAGAGGAGTGATCAGTAATCCAGTGGAGGTGCTGGATTTGAGACATTTCAATTGGGCTATGGTTTTCCATATGGGACTGTAAATGTAGTAGGACGTGACAGAATGGACGTCTTGTCTAGCTTTGGCGTTGACATAGGTCTCGTTTGTGTTGCTCTGGAAACTCTCACACTTTTTGAAATTGGGATCATTTAAAAACCTAAAAGTGATCTGCAGACATAAAATCATGAACAGGGTACATCTAAAAGTGCATCTTGTAGGGGTATGTCGTACGGAGCCTGCCAGGTCACCAACTCGAGTGGTAGTGGTTAAGAATTGATAAAACGGTCAAGTAATTATTAAGAAACACACCCACACTTAAAATGTGTACTGAGATAATATTAAAAAATAAAAGATAAATAATTATAAAATATTTGTCCGTGTAAAAGGTTTAGTGCCTAGTTGTTGTTGTTGCTGTTTTTCGACAGTCTACAATCCGGATTTGTAACAGTATGATACGTAAGCTTTATGTGAAAGTATATATTTACATGTGTGTATGTTGAACCAGCTCACACTGGTTCATGAGTCAAACTGAAAACCCAACTAACACGACACTTCTCTGTGTGCAGTCTGACTATGGACTGGTCTATGCACTCACTTATTGGTATACAGTTTATTGTGTTTACTGTTTATTTCAGCTTAGTTTCTGATAGTATATAAACAGAACTAGTAATGATAATAACATAGGTTTTACTTTGTTACTTGGAGAATGCACCGATTTATGAGTTGATTTGGGTTTCGCGCGCTTTATACCCGTTGTTTACTATGTGAATGGGTGCAGATCTGGCTATAGATAGTGATGGATATTTTTATACGAATCGTCTTCAACGTCACTTAATTCTTCCAAGAGCAGTTGAGAAGGTGTTTAGTTGAATAGGTCTGCCAGGAAGTAAAATGAAAAGCATATTGAGCAGTCCTAAGGTCTGGATACTGCGCTATATAAGAACTTTACTTATTGTTTTACAAATATTATTCAAAAGACGTAACTGAGTGATCTAAGGAAATTACTAACAGTGCTATCTTACTGTCTTGTCATCCAGAAAACATGCAAGTGGCCGTACAGAGAAGTTCCACGACAACAGCCACGATCTCCTGGCAACAGCTACACCACGACACGGAAGTGCGCGTAACTCTCAGAGATGTCACAGAGATACGGTTTCCACACCAAGCAGGCGAAGTGCTCTTCGTACCTGACAGATTGGTCACCCCGGATCACACGTACAAGGTGACAGTCCGCATAGTGACTACAGGCGTACTGCTGGATGCAGAACACAACCTCCCTATAGGCACGTATTATAATTCTACTTAAACGATGTGCTTAGATTGCCTTACGATAAGAATTTATATAATAATAATAATAATAACACAAACATGCGACCACGGCGCGCAAGCATGCAAGCACAGACACACGCACACTGACACACGCACACACGCACACACGCACACACGCACACACGCACACACGCACACACGCACACACGCACACACGCACACACGCACACACGCACACACGCACACACACACATTTTGCTGCTTATTCTGTTTGTGTTGTTCGTCATCAGTGTTGGACTGTGTTGATGATAATCATAAATGTGTATTCGTCGCTTCAGGCACGAAGATTTCCTGGAGACTTGATGACTCCAACGTGGATGTTGACATCACTGTCAGGGATGTCACAGAGGCAGACGTGTTTGTCGAACCAGCGGGTCGAGCGTTCGTCATTCCTGAAGAATACATCACCCCGGGTCACAAGTACGAAGTCACCGTTAATGGGATGACATCAGTGTGGGAGGGCAAGGTCCACTTCAGAGCAGGTGAGAATTATGAACGGTTTCCCAGTGTTGAGAACATATTTAAAATAAAATGAGTACAAGCTATTTGCATTTCTGAGATAATACTATATATCATTGCCACGACACATCCAAATGTAGACAGCTAAGGTGAAACATGTTTACTTTACCGTAATTTTCTTTTTGAACGAGACACTCAGTAGGGTACTAACAATATCAAGTTGAATAATGATATGCCTGCGGTATGTCTCTGGCACTTTGTTAGAATAATACCAATAGTAATTAACTCTTATAAATAATAGCAGGTCTAATTTATCAAATTTTATTGATTTATTTAATTAATAGTTTTAATATAACTAACTTAATTTGTTCTACATTTTATCTGAAGTTTCTTTTTTTGCAGTTTTTATAAGTATACATTGAATCGCTTGATTGGATTTTATTGTACAGCGCTTTGAGCATATTATGGATAATGTGCTCTATAAATATTAATTATTATTATTATTATACCATACCATGAGTATACAAATTAGTTTTTTTAGACATGTCCAAGACGTGCTTGTTTACCTCATAGATGCTTTCGTTGATGTAACACATCAACTTGTTTAGTACATGTGATGTATGACGTCATCATACATGAGACTCCCTCCACATATGGGATGACTACTTGGCTCCTGTAAGTCTTGTCCGTTTTCTTTTTTTCAGTCTTTTTGTTGTTGTTGCTATCCATCACCTTTTTCAAGGCCCAGGATGGATAGCCACAAACTTTCAGGGCTCCTCTTTAACAAGATTTAACAAGATTGCCGACCGGACCTATAAGCTCCAGACGGCATGCGGACAAGGAAGCCTTTGGCTTATCGAGAGTCCACCAATTTTCCACCTACGTAAAACCAGCCCTCGCCAGATAGCTGTCAATTAAATTTTTGAATATAATTCACACTACTAGCTAATTAACACAATCATCAGATAATCTGTTCCAGTAAATTATTGTTCTCTAAGAGAATGAGTACTTTCTCATATCCAACCTATACTGTTCCTTTACTTAACGCTGCATTGTGCCCTCAGGTTATACTGCCTTCTTTCAGTTTGAAGAAAATGTTTTTATCAATATCCTCATAACCATTAAATATCCTTAAAACTTCTCTTAAGTGTTTCTCCTCTTCCTTCTTGTCCTCCCTCTTCCGAAGTTATCGTCTCACACCGGTTCATCAGGGTTCTGACAAATCCTAACGTTTGGTGTTTGGGGTGGTGGGACGCAAAGTTCAGGTCATAGGCGGATCCAGGCGGGCCTGGGGGACACGTGTCCCCTAGACCTGTGTAATGTTGCGTGCCCGTAGATCTGTTTGAATGGACCCACGTGATGCCCACCCCCCTTAGAACGTTTGAAACGTGACCCCATTCAGATGACAATAAGCAATAAGGTGAAGTCACGCGGCGAAAAATTTTCAAGCCTCTACAAGGTAAAAAAAATTGTACATTGGACATGTCTAAAAAGAACTCATTTGAATAGAAATTAACTATTCTGAAGAACGTTAAGCAATGCTACGTGTATTTCTTTATATATAACTAAGTAATAATGTATGGATTTTTTATTGGACGATATTGTTTTGTGGTATTAATAGTTACGTTTCTTTGTTTTATTACAGAGTTCACACCGACGGAGCTACACAGTCTACATGACAAGGCAATAGAGTATGAGAACAGCGGAAGGTTCCGTGGCTGCCAGACCGAGTATTTCTACAGAAACAACACTGTAGCCTACTTTGACATATGCGAGGAAAGGTACAGTAACAAAATGAGAGTGAATTTAAAAGACTATAACGGCAACGCAGCTTCAGCTATCAACGGAGAAGTCAAAGGGCTCTTCTTCTGTGCAAATGGTCACAAGGACACAAGAATGCCACCTCCCTGGACATACTTTGGACCGAAGCGCGTCGGCATCCCAGCCGCAGCCATGCTCACAAAAGGCTGCAATCTTTACTTCGCTGACTTCTACTGCTACAAGAACGATGTACACTACGTGACTCTCGTACTGACGAAACCAGGCTCCGAGAGCGACCGCTTCTGTGAGGAGAAACTCTACAAGCTGGACACAGGAGACAACCCGTTTCTGCATCGCTGGGATAACGACACAATTTGTGTGTCAAGCAATGTCTGGGTGGAGGTGCTCTACACTGAAGACGTTGACCTGTCACGTCCTGACTGCTTCTTCTGGCCCCTAATACTAGATTCTAGGGGCACTTCAACCCCCGGGGGCTTATCAAAGAACCGCAATTGTACGGTGTGTAATTTACGCGGTGTGGAGTATGAAGGCATGTCCTCCCGACGGTTGAAGGGGCTTGATGAAGACAGTGCTTCTTACGTGGCAGTGGGAGTCACCGATCAGTATGTTGCGGGTGGTTTTTGAAAGGTTCATACAATAAATATATAAACAGCATGTACCGTATGGAAATAACTATAGATCACAAGTTAAATGATTTGAAAAGAAGAGGAAAAATGTTGGTAGACGGTATGCATTGTGTTGAGAGAGGGTCTACGAGGAACTGTCGATTGTTGGTAGCGACAACAGCTGATGGAAGAGGTTGATGTAAAATAACGTTTAACAAGAAGAAGCTGGTGAGGAGTTGGTTAAAGTGACATGTGAAGGGAATGGGAGTAGAGCGGTTGGCAAAGAAAGCAGATGCCCGGAGGGTGGAAGTGAAAGGAGGCGAGTACACCTGCGTTGGGATATCTGTGTAAAGAGAGGTTTGGAGGGATTGGGAGAGGAGAATGAGAACGAAGGGAAGAGGGGACTGGAGACGGTTGGTGGAGACGGCAGCGCAAGAACAATCAGGGGTAAACGAAAGCAGAAATCTAGACCCAGAATGCCTATCGCGGCAAACCTCAACCTAGGCATATGGGGAAAGAGGAGAAGAACAACAACAACAGTAATACTAAACTACTGTCATTGAAATAAACTTGTTTTCTTTGATAGGCCAGTGTAGCAGGGATACGATGACACTGCTGGAACTTAACAAAGACGCTCGAAATGTAAGATGTCACACTTGAGTTGTGCGATTACAGAGACGGAACATTAACGTCGCTGGAAGTAAATGTGGCATTTACTTGAATGGCGCTTCAAAAAATTGATTCATTGTGGCCAGCTTGTGTTGCGACAACACCATGGCATTCCTTGCATCATTGTGGCCAGCTTGTGTTGCGACAACACCATGGCATTCCTTGCATCATTGTGGCCAGCTTGTGTTGCGACAGCACCATGGCATTCCTTGCATCATTGTGGCCAGCTTGTGTTGCGACAGCACCATGGCATTCCTTGCATCATTGTGGCCAGCTTGTGTTGCGACAACACCATGGCATTCCTTGCATCATTGTGGCCAGCTTGTGTTGCGACAGCACCATGGCATTCCTTGCATCATTGTGGTCAGCTTGTGTTGCGACAGCACCATGGCATTCCTTGCATTTGGTATGAAAAGTGTGTTAGGCAAGCATCATAGTGTATGATAGTTTAAAGACATAGGGCCAACCGGTATGTTGCAGTTTAATCAAATGTTTGTGACGCTTACAATTGACATATATGGATCAGTTTCTAATAATGTTAGATGGTGGTAAATGTGAAATAGAATTATAATAAAATGAATATTATACTTACTATTAACGAAGTGCAATTATACATGTAGGTTTACATAGACATGCTATACTATATTGTATTGTAGAGTGTATTTCAAGCAATAATAGTAGTTATATGGACCAGTTGGTTAACCACCCGTGAGGCCCACGACGATGCATTTTGTCGCGACTGTTTGTTACTTACTCCACTTCCACGTGACGTCATAACATTCGTCAAGACGAGCGTGCCATGTCGATTCTACTGCAGCACTCTTTGAACATTGTAACAAACAATATGCATGAAACTATTTTAACGTATCTGATTATGATGTCATATTTCAGATTTCTCTTATAAATGCTTTAACATTGTTAGCAAGTAGTGCGCATAAAAGGCAGACGGGTGGCTCCTGTGATAGCAAGTAATTGTAGTTTAAACGGGAGCCTCCATAACCCTAAAGCAAGATATTATATTTTACGTTTTTATTTTCTTCTTTAAGTGCATAACAGCATTGTTATGCACTTAACAGTGATGTTTTTATTTATATTAGCATATACCATGCATATAAACGTATACTATGCTATCCTATTATTATGCTGCTATATAATTTCGTACTTATATCTTTAGTGTACTGACTCGCACGATACGTTTGTATATGCATAATCATATTATAGACACTGTAATGTGTACCAAAATGTACTGAAGCACTGTTTGTCGGCTTAAGTGATTGCATTTCTCTTTCTGTGTGTGAGCGTGTCCTCTTTATATATCAGCACTAATGCGCACGAACTTATCGTATTTTAGCAAGCAACGCATGAACGTATTCTAGTTGTTATTATTATAATCATAATTCGGACTGATATGAATACAATCAATTTCAGATGCCTCCTCACCCCTTCTGTTACCAGTGCATTCTGTACTTCTGCATACCCAATACAAATTTGAACAATGTGTTTACGGTGTGTTTGTTTATTTTAGTAGTTAGTCGATCTTGATACAAGATATATCTTTATCAACGAGTTATTAGTCATAGCCCCGTGTCCCCGTATGGCCACGCACACACGCTTATCTCTTGAAACAAGGTGTCCGACATATAGCCTTTGGCCCTCGTATCTCGTATGTCCACCACACACGCTGACCTCTACAGAAATACAATGTTCGACATACAGACTCTCAAACTCGTGTAGGGCTTACATCGTAAAACACAATGGCTTTCTCTCTCTCTCTCTCTCTCTCTCTCTCTCTCTCTCTCTCTCTCTCTCTCTCTCTCTCTCTCTCTCTCTCTCTCTCTCTCTCTCTCTCTCTC
>OZ023217.1:46596254-46642209 GCA_963995525.1 Escarpia spicata
CTCCTACTAAGACAGTTGTCGCTATCATAGAAGCCACCCCAATTTTGATGATGTCATTGCTCTATTAGCCACATGTCTGTCTCATACATGTTGTAAGTTATCTTTGTCATGTGTATACATGGCGATGTTCTTGTACAGATATTATACAGATAGTATTTGGGTGCTACATTATATTTTGCAGACATGAGCAGTTGGGCAGTGTGCATCTATCACTATGTATTTATAAACAGTATTTGTTTTATATATAATGTGAATCCACGTAAACTATGAGTGTATATTTTATCTTTGACTATTTCGGGCGTGTTATTAATAGTATGAAACAAATTATATTTGAAACATTTCATTGCAAATTCATGTTTACTTCTAAAAGTATAAATATGTTTTATGTTTCGAGTGTTGTAATGTGCATATTAGCAAGGGGGGTAATATTCCAGTTTAATAAGTAAACTGGCAAGATTTTGTGTATGTATTTAAAATAAAATTTTAATTCTTGCAACTTTAAAATGTGTTCTACTTTTAATAAATGAATAATAGAGGTTCAGCATAGGAATTATAATTGTTTAAGGTTATTATTCGCACTGCTTTTTTGAAGTTTTAAAATTATATTTCCTTGATATCCCCATGCCATTATGCAATAGTGAATATGAGATAATATTAATGAGTTATATAATATAACTTTTATTCCTTGTACTGTACATGTTTTAGTCGGTTTAAAATACCAGTTGTTTTGGAACACTTGTTAGATTTTTTTCAGTATGTTTTTCCAGTTTAAATTAGTGTCGAGGGTCAATCCTAAACAAATTAATTCATTCACTTTTACAATATTGACATTGTCTATTCTTAACGTAGGAGTATGTATGTGTTTATTAGGCATGTGAAATGTTTTGTCTTGTTTAACAACAGTTTGTTTATATTTAACCATTCAGTAACTTTCGACAGTTAGGTTTGAGTGCTTTTATTGTGTGTTTTGTCAGAAAAATGTCTTAACGTGCTAGATAAAGTTGTATCATCAGCATACATGATGAAATCAAAAATGTTACCTGCTTCTAAAACGTCATTGATGTATATAATAAATAACAATGGACCAAGAATTGATCCTTGTGGCACACCAATTGTTATAGGTAAAGTGAAAATTCATGTATAAAAGTATTTAAGTTGTCATTACCTGTTCTGGGGGGTCTGTATATGCTACCAATAGTTATGTTCTTTGAGAGGGTACCACTATTTATTATTGAATTATTAAACCTTCCCAAAGTTCATACTTGTTAAATTGTTTTTTTACTTCAGCTCTATATTTATTGTCAATATATAATTAGCTCTCCTTTAACACTACAGGTTTTACCCTGTGCTAGAAACTCGTAGCCATGTTAGGCAAATTGGGATAAGTCGTCGTTTTCTGCTTTCCCAGTCTATGACACTAAATTTGAAATTATTAAGGCTCAGTTCTTCTACAAAAGCCTCGAGTTAATCAAATTTAGCGTTTATGGATTGAATAGTTGTGCTTTAAGATACTAAAATAGTTTTGTTTAATCTGACCTACTTTAATAAAGGTATCGAAATCACAATAATATAAACGACGTATTATTTGCGGTTCATTGTTTTCAATGTCATTTATATCTAAAACATTTACTAAATCATTTGTTTGAATGCCTCCTAAGAAGGAAAGGATTTTTCATCGGATGTCATTTAGGTTTACCACCACTCATTTCTCTCCGAGTATGTTGATTAGTTTGATATTTACGTAACTAGATAGATGAGATACAATTAGTGATACATGTATGTGAATTATGTCTATATGTGACACAGTTCTTTACAATTGTCAACATTGTGGTGCTCTCTGTATAATTATGTGAAGTTGTTAAGATAAACATCCTGACGTTTGATATGAACAAAGATATCATGAGCAGAGCATTAACCATTAATATCAACGTAATATTCTCATTCTTCAAGTGAAATAATAATACATGTTAATAACAAATTAACATGAACATGATAAAGAATAATACAAATAATAGAAAGCAGGATTGCTCCTGAGATATCATCAACTGATGATCTGGTGAGGTAAGTAAAGTAAAGAGGCTTCAGTGTTACAAATGAAACACCATAAAGGTAGATAAGCACAATCAGTTTAGAAAAAACCTACCCTGGTGGATTCAGTGAAAAGGCATAATAACGGAAAATTAATCAAATATGACAAGTTACGGTTTGTACCTAAAATAAGTTACAGGACTTTACTCTGAGATCAAACATAATCGTTTACCATGCGTATGTAACCTTTAAAAATAAAATATGTGTAACCTTTAAAAATAAAATATGTGTATAACGAAAATGAGCACATTCAACAGTATGAATAAATACGTTAGTAAAGCTCGCTAACTACTATGTTAGCGTGACATTTCTGGGATCATATGACTATGAAACATAAATATTGTTGTAATCATAAACAAAAACATAGCTATATTAGTCATATACATGATGTACTGTAGATACATAAAACACAATCTACGACCACCGTCATCGGCGTCACATCATATCAGTCTTTACTTTGAGAATTTGTCCGGGTCAGAATTCGATCAGATAAGGACGATCCCACCTTTTAGATCCGTTGCCAAGATTGTTCCGTTAAACGTCCATGTATCTGCAAGTTTCCCCTGATTGTGTAGGTTTCTTGCGTGGAACGCAAGCTGTGATCGTCTAGCCGTCAAATCTTCGTTTAAGTAAACGCGGCTTGCGTTTCCTTTAAGTTTCCCTCGCATTCGGATGATGGCGTCCCGGTGACGCTCGCAATGGAACTTCACTAGGACGCCACGCGGGCGACCTGGGTCGTTTGATTTCCTTCCGATACCGTGGCAGCGAACAATTTTGGACGATGCAAGTGGGGTGCGGGGTAAGGCCGATCTGATTGTTTATTAGGCCAATGATGTCCACCTCGAGATCTTCCTCGCCCTCCGATTCCTTTAGTCCATGGAACTGGATACTGCCTCGCCGGGAGTATTGCTCCAGATCGTCCAGATCGGACTCCAGTTTACAGACTTTTTGTTCCAGTTCTCCAATTCTGGCATCTCTGGATTGAACGCACTTTGACAGGTCATCAATTTTCTTGGCCATATTGTCGATTTTGTCAGCCATATTGTCGATTTTGTCAGCCGATTCTTGTACTAGCGGCCATCTTATATTACAATACGTCGAAGCTTCGAAAACAAGCGAGACAGTTTAACAAGATTTAATTTTGGACGATGCAAGTGGGGTGCGGGGTAAGGCCGATCTGATTGTTTATTAGGCCAATGATGTCCACCTCGAGATCTTCCTCGCCCTCCGATTCCTTTAGTCCATGGAACTGGATACTGCCTCGCCGGGAGTATTGCTCCAGATCGTCCAGATCGGACTCCAGTTTACAGACTTTTTGTTCCAGTTCTCCAATTCTGGCATCTCTGGATTGAACGCACTTTGACAGGTCATCAATTTTCTTGGCCATATTGTCGATTTTGTCAGCCATATTGTCGATTTTGTCAGCCGATTCTTGTACTAGCGGCCATCTTATATTACAATACGTCGAAGCTTCGAAAACAAGCGAGACAGTTTAACAAGATTTAATTTAACAAGATTGCCACCCAGAGAATTAACTCTAGATGGCAGGTGAACAAGGAAGCCCTATGAGAGTCCAACCCTTTTATTTACGTGTATCCCGCCCTTCTGAGGTATGTGTCGATTTTATTTTTTTACATATTCACACTAAAACCACTCTCACAATCAGAAATATGTTCTATTCATTTACAGTCCTTTGTGAAAATGAGAACTTTCTTATATCTAGTCTTCACTCACTGCTCCTTTGCTAATGTAATTTCATGTCCTCTAGTCCTTCCATCTTTTTTACTGAGAAAAAAATATTTCTGTCAATATTTTCGTAACTGTTCAATATTTTAAACAATTCTGTCTGATCTCCTCTCAATAACCTGGTCTCTAGTGTTGTTAAACCATATTCATTTAGACGTATTTCATAACTAAGATCCCTCAGTTTTGGTATAATTTTAGTTGCTCTCCTCTGCACTCTTTCTAACATATCTATATCCTCTTGCGATACGGAATCCGCGCTTGTATACAATATTCTAAATGAGGCCAAACTATTGTTTTGTACAGCGGTATTATTAGTTCTTTTTCCTTATACGCTATATTTCGCCTAATTAGTCCAGTGATTTGATTTCTCTTTGAAGCTGCAATTCCGCACTGCTCTGAAATCTTCATATCAGTACTATAATGGTTAACCCAAAGTCCTTTTCTTTTACAGTAGTACTTAGTACAGTACCACCATTGCATATTGTAAATTCCTCGTTCCCATGGCCTGTGTGGAGACATTTGCATTCCCAAAAATTGAACAGCATTTGCCACTTTTCAGACATTTGATCAACCTGTCTATCTCCATCATTTTTTATCTTCCTAAACACTTATGCTGTCTATCTCCATCAGTTCTAATCCTTCTAAACACTTTTGTATCATCCGCAAATTTCAAAACCTTCCTTGTTATATCATCGTCCAAATCGTTTATATATATTAAGAATAATGTAGGTCTTAGTACTGATCCCTGTGGTACCCCACTCAATACTGATTTCCAGGTTGAAGCCTCCCCATCAACTACTACCCGTTGTCTTCTGTCAATCAGCCATTTTTATATCCAGTTAATTATTATATATTTGGACGGTCAGTATCTTATAATACATACACACACTGTTGTTATACATTTGGACGGTCAGTATCTTATAATATATACACACACTGTTGCTTATATATTTGGACGGTCAGTATCTTATAATAGATACACACCCTGTCGCTTATACATTTGGGCGGTCAGTATCTTATAATAATATATACACACACTGTTGCTTATACATTTGGGCGGTCAGTATCTCATAATAGATACACACACTGTTGCTTATACATTTGGACGGTCAGTATGTTATAATAGATACATCCTCTCTCTCTCTCTCTCTCTCTCTCTCTCTCTCTCTCTCTCTCTCTCTCTCTCTCTCTCTCTCTCTCTCTCTCTCTCTCTCTCTCTCTCTCTCTCTCTCTCTCTCTCTCTCTCTCTCTCTCTCTCTCTCTCTCTCTCTCTCTCTCTCTCTCTCTCTCTCTCTCTCTCTCTCTCTCTCTCTCTCTCTCTCTCTCTCTCTCTCTCTCTCTCTCTCTCTCTCTCTCTCTCTCTCTCTCTCTATCTCTCTCTCTCTCTCTCTCGGTGTACGAAACCATCTGGAAAGACACGTGAGAACCATAAAGATGTCGCGAGTTTACCGAAACGGCCGAAATGCCCGAAGAAGTGTGTGTGTGTGTGTGTGCGTGCGTGTTAAAAAGTTATTGTACAACAAAGTTCTTAAACCACAAACCACGTGATATGATCAAGGCAATACTTAGATGCTGAGATATGCTCCATTGTGCGGATGTAATAATAATAAAATGAGCATTTATATAACGATCTTTTCAACCTAAACAGTTCAAAGGCGCTTCACGTGTTCATTCAAACAATACTAGAAAAAACGGTATATATACGTCTACACTCTACACGGACAAAGTTTAGCCCGGATTAGTTTCGGTTAAATGTGTAGGGTAGAACGAAGCGTAATTTAACCCGGGTTAAATATGCAGCGTACACGCGAAGCATATCTGGCGGAAGTAGATTAACACCGCCGCGACATCCATAGCGGAGTCTGGACACTGCGAGATAACCCGGGCTATCCGTCTACACGAACAATAGCCGAGCCTGTCCCGCGCCTGATCCACCTACAATTGCGGTGCTAATGTATATGTTTCCCTACCACAGTACAATCTATTTCTAGAACGAATGAAGACACCGAAGCACAGTGAGTATCGAATAAACGAGACACATCTATACACATACCCACATCACACACACGCACGCACGCGCACACACACTCACAAACACGCCCCACACACACACACACACACATACGCACGCACGCACACTGTATTCGTCTTGCGAGATGGTCAACAAGTGTACGTGATTTATAGTGTCGAATGTAACAATCAAGCAAACGAACAGCATGGCATCGTTTAGAAATGTTACACCTATTCGCTTTACTACCCTTTGATAGCCCAACTCCGTGGTGAGGCATGCATTACAGAGACAAAAACAATCTTATTGTTCCTGTGATGTAGGCCTACAGGTTTGCAACACATTCGTACATATACGACATGAGTTATCACAGTTTCGTCATATTTTAATGGTGCTGTGAAATGTGTACACGAGTATGGTAATATTAATTTAAAATGTTTCGTTTATTTATTGTATCAACATTTTATTTGACAAAAAGGATAACTGAGTGATTCAAAATGTATTCATGAAAAATTTAACTAATTAAAATTGCTCATCGGCTCATAACAAGAAAAAGGTATTTATTTCAGAAAGCATTGCAAGAATGGAATAACACCTACAGAAACCACGGTCTCCGAATGAATCTGCAGAAGACTGAAGTAATGTGGATAGGTGAAGAGGATGCAGATCTGCATGTAGTTGTTGACGGAAAGACCATTAAACACGTGAACAGCTTTGTATACCTGGGCGGTACAGTGTGTGAGGATGGAAGGAGTAGTAAAGAAATAGAGAGTAGGGTGCAAGCAGGAGCAGCAGCATGGAAGAGGGTGGAAGGCATTATGTGGGACAGAAAACTGAAGAAACAACTGAAAAGAAAAGTGTTGGGAGCCTGCGTTGTACCAGCCTGTATATTGGGTTGGGAACACTGCCACTGACAAAGAGACAGGAGGAGAAACTGGAGAAAAAAGGTAAGAGAAAACAACTGGGTCAGAAGAATATGTAGAGTAGCACGGGAGGATAGACTGAAGATGAAGGATTTGAGATAGGAGATTGGAATGAAAAAATACCTAAAGAAGAAAGTAGCCGGAAACAAAATGAGATGGGCGGGACATGTACAAAGATGGGTGAAGACAGACTGCCGAAAAGAGCATGGAAAGTAGAAGAGGGTGGCAGGCGACGGAGAGGAAGACCAAGGCTGAAATGGAACGACAGCATACAACGAGACCTGGGGAGGGTTGACGTGAACAGCCATGAATGGATGGCCATTGCGGACGAGAGAGAGAAGTGGAAAGAACTGATAAGAAAAGTAGAAGAAGTTACCAAGTGACGTGGACCCCCCCGCAAGGGAGTAAGGGGAAGAAGAAGAAGAACCAGCAAGGTATACTTCTCACTAACCTGCAATATATACTTCCCACTAACCTGCAAATTATACTGCCCACTAACCTGCAAGATGTACTTCCCGCTAACCTGCAAGGTATACTGCCCAGTAACTTGACCTACTTCCGGTTACCGTACAAGTTCACGATGTCTCTTTTACCCTATTTCCGGTTACCGAAAACATTCACGATGTCTTTTTAACCCTACTTCCGGTTACCGTATAGATTCACGATGTCTTTTTAACCCTACTTCCGTACAGGTTCACGACGTCAGGAAAGAAGCTGACCCACCAAACCGTATAGACATCTCCGTAATTTCTCTCGATCAAAGAGAAAAACACAGTGGTTCAACTGCAGCGATGAACATGGCACAGAGATGCCCGCTCGTGCTTAATATGGGCTCCTTTTGTTGAGTCGATAAAACGATATCGTTAGTCCGTTGACGATCTTTGAACTGTGGTGCAAAAGAGTTTTGTAACGTCGTTAAACCGTCGTTAAACCGCCTTTGAAGTACATCTGTTTCACGTAACCACTGTAACTACAGCCGGCGTGTCGAGACTATGTCAACAGTTTTTTATTAGTTAGACAGAACCCTGGTCGTCAAAGTACAAAACAATTAATCACAATCACATCGCGTAGTTGTGGTATGTGTTTTTTAGAAAGAGTATGTGTGTGCGAGTGTACATTCGTGAGTGTGGTATGTTTGAAGGTTGACGTACAAATTGAGACATCATTTTACATTTTCAGTGGTAACAAATGCCTTTTAAGATATCAAAAAAGACTCGTTTTATACATATTTGTTTACGTTTAAAGATGTCTCAAGATTTACATAATAAGAAACGCAATTTTGGACTTTCACTGGCAAGGTAAATTTGACATCGTTTAGACGTCAAAAAAGCAATCTTTCAGGTTTCTTTTTTATGTCTAAAAGACATCTCAACATTTACGTTAACAAATTAGACGCAATTTAGACGTACGTTGGCAACCTAAATTTGACACCGTTTAGACGTAAAAAAAAACATCTTTCAGACGTCTACTTTTGACTTCTAAAAGACGTCTCAAGATTTATGTAAAAAATTGATGCAATTTAGACTTTCAATGGCTACCTATATTTGACGCCTTTTAGACATCAAAAAAGACATATCTTAGATGTCTATTGTTGACATCTAAAAGAAGTCTCAAGATTTATGTAAAAATCTTACGCAATTTATACTTTCACTGGCTACCTAAATTTGACGCCTTTTAGACGTAAAAAAGACATCTTTTAGACGTATATTTTTGACGTCTAAAAGATGTTTCATAATTTACGTAAACAAATTGACGCAATTTAGTCTTTCACTGGCCACCTGAATTTGACCGCCATTAGACGTCAAAAAAGACGTCTTATAGACGTCAAAATATACCACTTTTGCCCACTGGGAAGGAATTCACCACACTAAAAACAAAAGATGATCAGGTGGAATGGCTTGGTATCGGCTAACGGAGTATTATTTATTATCCTATTGTAGCACTATCCAGTATATATATACATATATATATATATATATATATATATAATATTATATATATATATATATATATATATATATAAGGCATACGATGGCCATACATATAAGTGATAGCATTGACTGATAATGTTAAAAATTGGTGAGTGTCTTGTTAGTAATAATTCTAAGGTGTAATGTCGGTGTGCAGTGTTGTTGTGGATGTAACTGTGTTTAATGTTTTGTGCCAAGAGACATGTTGGTCTCTACGGTATACGCCAGGCTGTGTGGGCCTGCACGTCTTCTTTTTGACTCCTTTGCGAAGCCATGTTCAGCAGTCCTCATGACATTGACAGGTCGACCCATTGCAACTCTCCGACTTCCTCGTCCCAACGCCTGCCTCCTTCGGGAAGTGGCCATTGGCAGCACTGGAATTGCGCCTCTGGAACAATGACATAATGATGATACATACATGGCGCTGTAGCGAAACATTTCGTCGTTGAAATATCTGGTCAGCGCAGAAGTCGTATGCGCACGAGCGGAAATAGATAACCGAATATTTCATTAGGCTACATACACGAAACGTTTGGTCTGAAATATTTGACTGTTATGTTGCCAGTTGTCGCTGTGAATGAAAGCTTGCTTTTTATAATATTATCATACATGAAGTGTTATTATTGCATGAATAATTAATTGGGGCCAATGTCACTGCAATTACTGAATTAGCCTACATTTAAGAATATGGGGACGACTGTTTTTGCTGTTATATAGTTCGTGTTCATTATAAGTTGATAACTGTAATTATGCACATGATTGTGCACAGTTAAGTTCAATTAAAAGTTGTAGGCTGCATGCATAAAATAATGTCAATAATAATAAATTTACTAAGGATATTATTAGGATATTACAATTACTATACTGGGCAAAATCTATAGATTCACCGTCTGGTGGTGTTTGTTTTGTACTGACAATTGAATTGGGAGAGAATACGTGTATTATTGGTCATGAATGAATGTGTACAATTTATAAAAAATGGCTTTCATAAATCTAATCTACCTGTAATCCTAATAATTTTATTATGCCCAATGATACATGTTTAGCTTTGATCATATTTAGCCTAGATTGTGAGTAGATGTAAACGTCAAATCAATTGTCACACAGTTTATTCATGCACACCATCTTGATTATAATATTATAACTGGTTTGCTAAACAAATATGACTCGATGTCCTTATAGTGTTATAATTCAATGTCCCTGGAGTTCTAGTACTCAACAAGAATAATGATTAACTAAAAGCATATCTATACCAAACGTTCAGTACTAACTAGTTATTCGATATGCTACTACCAACGTTCACAATTTCTTTTCCAATCACTTTCCTACGAGTGATCGTGAATGTCACTTCATAAGTTAAGTTTCTCACGTGCTCTATGGTTTCTCCCTGATCTACGAAGATTTGCACTGGTTGTACAGTTCTGTTCAGATGTGTGGGGAGATTCCATCTCTGGCTGAGTTATGTCATGCGGTACGTCACGTGGTACGTCATGTGGTATGTCAGGCGGTGCGTCACGTGGTATGACAAGCGGTGCGTCAGGCAGTTCTGCATGAACAGGTTCCTCCGGAGGCCGTTTGTGAGACAATTCAAGAGGCACTTCAGAAGATGGTGTCTTCTCCAGCACCGAGCTATCACCATTCACACAACGACTGCTCACATGGTCAAAGTGTCTGCGCATTACTCTCCCATCCTCGAGGCGAACGTGGACTGAATGACACGGAGCCAGTCTGTTCCACGATAACGTCACTGAGCCATTTTGTTTTGCCACTGAAGTTTATAACTTGTTCTACAACAACACCGGGTGCAACCTGCTGGAGATCGGAAGCGAGGCTCTGTGTAATCGACTTCCAGCGAGGCCGGACCGCAATGTCTTGTGGGCCAACACCACGTTGAAGATTCCTTGACGGTGTCACACCTGCCTAACCTACAATTGCATTGGCTTGTTCTTCGTTCAGGCCGAGAGTTTCAAGGGTTCGCCCAAACAGAAACGGTTCTATAACACGCCTCTTGTACGATGCACTGCAATGGAATGAATAACATATCTAAAGAGAAATCATGTACAGCCTGTTACAGAAGATACATACAGTTAACACATAAAAAACACTATTTCCCATTTGCATTATTTAAATCGATCCAGTAGTCTCCAAGGAATCAGTGTTAGAATAACACCTCCGTTACAGATGTGTTGCTTAATGAATGTTTTACTTGAAGTTAGTGATGTGTCAATGAAATGCAGATATTTGCATCCGCTCGTGCACCTTCATTATTCCGACTATTAAATTCAAATAGGCTATTAAAATAGTAACAGAGTTCGGCGCAAAAGAGCGTTAGATTTGGCGAGCCATTGTATAGAGACAGCACTTTTTGTAGATTATAGCGATATGACATCTAGTAAGCATATATCGTTAGATTATACCTACTTTCACCTTAAAAGATTCACAATCAAGGTGCTAGTAAGACGTAATGCACTGAGTTAAACAAAGTAACGACTGCCATAACTTGGACATACATATATCCATGTATAATTATATCAATTATCCTTATTCTTGTAACTTACAAAGATGACAATTTTTTCATATTGTCTGGCACCAGATATCGCGTTTCGGTGGAATATATCGCTGTTTGTGTTGTGGTCTCGCATGCCTGCTTTGCCTGCATAAGCAGTGTTGCCGCAACCTAAAACATGTGAAATGTGTCAGCAATAAATTCATAAATAACACTAGCATTTAGCACATCTAATCACGTTAACCAATAATTATTATTATTGTATTGACAGTTTCACGCTTTTGACTATGGCCACCAGATGGCAGGAAAATCAAACAGGAAGTCTCTAAACTCACAAATAGACAGCCGTGTTCTGTTGATAATGGACAACGGTACTAAAAATCAAGTGCTTTTATCAAAAAGTTTAAACTGCAGTGATTAAGAAGAAATAAAATAGTTTATTTTAATCAATGATTTTAATAAAAAATCATTTGATTTCAATCGTGATTTAAATCAGCTTGCCCTACACATGGGTATGTGGCAACAGGGCAGATAGTATTATTGCAAGCTATAGTGTACTATTACCATATTCCGGCTCAATAGTTATGTGTACATGCAGCATTTTAGTTTTGGACCAACTATTCACACTGTCACGGTCAATGTTACATTGGCGGATTAACTAACCATTATTGGTCACCAAAAAAATGAGGCATAACTGTTCCATATGCCAGGGGGAAAGTGTAGGGTTAGGTTTAGCCTTTCTAAAGGTTATTTGGAAATAATTAAGGTAGCAGTATGTATGTATTTACACTTGCATTGTATATAAATCTATCTGTTCGTGCTGATCATCAGGTGTAAATAGCCTAGACTGTCTATGGGTATGCCTATAGAATAACCATGTCCATGCCTATGCACATGGCCAAGCCAATGGCTATGCCTTGGACTTGGCTATGGCAGCTATGACTATGTCTATGTAGGTCGCAGTGGCTCAGGGGTAGAGTCCTTGGCTGCCGTGTCGATCAGTTCACTCAGATGTATGAATGAGTACCTGGCTATAGACAGTGGTGGATATTTGTGTACGATTAGTCTTCGCGCATCAATTGCAGTGTGGCTGGATGCTTCCCACAGAAGTTGAGATGGTGTTCAGGTGAACAGGTCTGCCAGGGGAGTAAAGCGCCTTGAGCAGTCCTGAGGACTGGTCCGGACACTGCACTATATAAGAACTTACCTTTACTTTTATGTCGTGTATGCTAAACTTTATAGACTTAGACCTTAATTGCATAATTTAGGTATAACCATTGCCATCAGCATGTTATGTACCCTACACAGCCATGGTCATGATATAAGGTAATAAATTATAGGTCGAGGCTTGGGAAAAACAAAAATATTGTTGTTGATAACGTAACCTTAACTTAACACACAACCCTGAAACTAACCCATGGCTATGTTCCATAGGGACATAGCCATGGGCATGGCATAGGCCCTAGCTGTAGCCATGACATAGCCATAGGTTATAGGCATTACGGGCATAACAGGCCGTCTTAGTATCAGATTAAGACTAGTCACAAACTCAGCCTAAGCCTAAGCCGGGGGGGATGGATGTCATGCAAGTGTCAGTCAGTGACACTGATAGTGTCGGTGAAAACGCTAGAGCCTAGCCCTAGCCTAGGCTATCCGTATGTGGGTCACAGAATGACAGATCAGATGGGTACAGCGACCACGTCCAACCATAGCTCTAAACCTGTAGGTGTACATGTAAAAAATACATTAGTCCAATGCAAATGGTAATTCCAATGTCATTCATAACTTACACTTACAATCACCTGGGCACGCTGCAACATCCATTATTATTACTATTTGGTTAGTGTATTATGGCTGTGCCACATGTAAAGTTTCTCTAATTGTATGTTCACGCAGGAACTATTTTCTACTGTGGCGCTTCACATCGCCATGTGAGTGCTAAATATAGCATTACGCGGTATACATTTTGTGGTTGACGTCATGGTCTGGAATGGTCGGGCTTTAGACACACCCCCTGACATAACACGACTTGATAACACTGAGTCAGTGACAAGCAGATTTGGTTGGTTCCCAGGAAGGTGAATGAGCGAGCAGAACGCAGTCGTACCGAAAACGGTAAATATTTGTTATATCATCGACCCGCCGACTAGCACTGATGAGATATGACCCTGTCGACATCATAGCTGGCCGTGCATAAATTACATTATATAACTGATATTGTGCACACAATACATACATTATAGCTGACGGTGTTCACATACATTATAGCTGACGGTGTTCACATACAGTATAGCTGACGGTGCACAAACTACATTGTAGGGCAAACGTTGCGTATGTTGATGCAAACCGCGTCACTATTTACCCTTCCAAAGTGCGCTAAAACGCAATGTTATTAAACGTAGATATACCTGGGATACTGTTGAATTGTGGCACGAACACACTGAGGTGTCAAAATTGGGCAACACTCAAATTTTAACGGTGAAATATAGGCGGGTCCGGATTCGACACAAGTGCCAAAACTGTTTTGCAAACTAGACAAATCAAACCGAAAAATAAAACTGTAGTCAAACAGAAATATACCTTTTGTTTAGAATGTGTCTAAATGCATCCAGTACTATTACATTTGGTAAAACAATACATAGGGAAGTGGATGTTTTTGTTTTCACAATAAATACTCTCCTCCTAATGACAGCATGTTTTCTGCACTAAACATTTTACTCAAACAAGACCAAACATAATTCGCTGTATATGTTTAATGGGTAAGGGAAAATACATATTGTTTATCAAACATATTGCCTGATGTATATATACAAGACAATAATTTCATTGGTGAATAATTATGAAAACAATGGAGACAACATCAACGTGTTCATAATTTCTGTGTAGTTGCCATATGCTGGCCACTGAATATTTTAAAATGCTGACAGAAGAAGTTCACGACACTCGGAATGGAGAGACGTTCATCTCTCTTTCATTGCAACTCAGACAACATCGTATTGGTCCTTCCCAAGTCCAGCTACAAACAACTGCCAAGACTACTTCAGTCCAAAGTACACTGAAATCCGCTGCACACATAGTTGGAATTTTTCCATTTTATAATGACAATTTAACAAAACTCAATCATTGGTTTCTCTATTCTAAAAAGTTAGGTTTTTGTTGATAGTTTGGCTTTATCCTTCCCAGATAGACTTTACAAGTTCCCATAATTGAGGGACGAAATTCGTGTTGATCAAGTTTTTAAAAATCATAAAAATTAACAAATTAACATAACGTAACGTTTATTTGACCCGATGTAGGTACACAATTAATAGATTTTTCTGCATATCACTTAAGCAGCGACATTAACAAACATCAACATTATACAGGCGTACATATACGTAGATCATTATATGTTCTACATACTCTTGGAAAATACTTACAAACGCATGTACACCTATTATGATGTTGATGTACCATAGAATGTAATCATATAGTTTATTCAATCGGGGTCGGTGACTCCTAGTAAGACACAGTTGTCGCTATCACCCTAGTTACGTAATGATTGATATGGTCCTTTTACAACGTGCCTGGCTCGTGTATATTTATTGGGAGTGCTTGTTTGATGTAAGAATGTAAGTTTGGTTGTGTGCTGATCCTCTGAAACTAGCATCAAATGTATTTATTGGTTTTGTTGACATGTGTAGCAATTTGATAGAGTGCATATATCACTATATTTCTGTAACAAAGATGTTTTTTATAAAATAAGAAGCCTCGCAAACTGTGAGTGCATATTTTGTCTTTGATTATGTCAGGAGTGTGATTTATAGCATGTGGTAGGCTGTATTTGAGACATTTCATTGCAAATTCATGCTTAGTTCTAAAAGTATGTATATTATTTTTTTCAGAATTTTTTCACGAGTATTATATTTATGTATGTTTACACTTGGGATAATTTGCCAGTTAAGTAAATAAGGAGGTAATATTTAAATTTGATATCCCCAAACCATGACATAATAATTAATATGTGATAATATTAATGTGTTATATAACAACACTTTTATACTTTTATACATGTTTTAATCTGTTTAATATGCCAATTGTTTTGGAGCACTTATTTGAGATTTTCCAGTTTAATTTAGTGTCTAAGGTCAATCCTAGAACGTTAAATTCATCTACTCTTTCAATATTTATATAATCTATTTTAAGCGTAAGAGGTTTATTAGGCTTATGAAAAATCGTGTATTGTATTTTTATTTGCTTTTATTTAAAAACAACTTATTTATGTTTAGTCATTCATTGACATTAAAACGTTCTCATTCATTAAGGATTCTGTACTTTTATTGTGTGCGTTGTTGCTAAGAGATTTTAAAGAGCTAGATGATGTCGTGTCATCAGCGTACATGACGAAATTAGATAATTAACTAGCTTGTGAGAAATCATTTATGTAAATGATAAATAATAGTGGTCCAAGGATTGAACGTTGTGGGACGCCGATTGTTATAGGTAGAACGTCTGAATTTATTTGTTCAATTTCAATATATTGTTTTCTGTTTTGTAAGTAACTTTTGAATAACTGCAAGGTTGAGCCATTTTGGTCATAGCATGTTAATTTGGTAAGTAAAATGTTATGGTCAATATAATCAAAAACCTTATAAAGGTCGAGAAATGCATTAATTGGTTCCATCATTATTATCCATTTTAGTTATAATTCTATCTATTAGCTCAAACGCAGCAACTTCCGTTGAATATTTAGCTCTAAAATCATACTGGTTATTAAATATAAACTTCATATCATTGAAATATAAATATAATTGAATAACAATTAATTTCTCTAATACTTTAGAAATTATAGGAAGAAGGGAAATTGGTATGTAATTTTCAAGTAAAGATGGATCATCTTTCTTAAATATAGAAATAACTTTTGCAATTTTTAGTTTATCTGGGAATATCCCGGGGTTTTAAATTGGCTTTATTAACAGCGTTAATGGTTTTATAATTACAGGTTCAATTATTTTGAGAAATGCCATTAAATCCACAGCTGTTTTTGTATGAAGATTATTAATAGTTTTCCTAACAGTTTCAGACACTCTCAAAAGGAAATACAAAATTGCAATATAATTTGTATCAGTTATTTTGGTACCATTTTCTATTAAAAAAAATAATGGTAGTCTTTGGTTTGTACGATTTTTTTTAAAGAAATTCATTAATAATTTTCCAGGTATTTTTATGTCATATTTAAATCGATGAAATCTTTGTTCAAAATACATTTGTTTGTCTGCACGAATATTTGTCTTTAATATCGTCAGCTTTACAAGTATTATAAATTAAGAGAAAGAGAAACGAGAAGAAGAGAAAGAGAAAAAACAGCTTGTAGAGAAAGATCAAACTTGAAAGCATAATCATTTAAAACAATTAATGATAATATTAACTGACACATAATTATATTATCCAGGAGTCTACAGTGTCAGTAGTGAAGAATTATCTCTCTTTACATGTAGGAACAAATAATGCAGACAGGGAGGGAACAACTGCGATAGTACAGAAGTATAGACAGTTAGTGAGGAAGCTAAAGAAGACGAGAGTCGAACAGGTTATTTTGTCAGGAATTTTGCCAGTAATGGGAGGAAGGGGGGCAACGTATAGAAACTGCAAGAGGATGGCGATCAATGCACTAGCTGAGCAGATGTGTGAAGAAGAGGGGGTGGGATTCACAGATTTATGGGGATACTTTGTTGGGAGGGAAGATATGTACATGAGAGATGGCCTCCATCTTAGTGGAAAGGGGGCAGCAGTTTTCTCAGAGAATCTGCTGCAATCTGTTGACAGTGGGACAGGTTGCATCTATTTAAACTAGATTCGCAGGGGGTACTCACAGAAAAGCCTGAAAATGGAGGCATAGATAAAGACAGCACAAATAAATCAACAAATAACAGTCTGGAAAACTCTTCTGAAGCTGGATATAAATGTGTTTGTTTAAATGCAAGGAGTATAGTAAACAAAAGAAATGAACTAAACATTATGGTAGAAGATATTGACCCTCATATAATAGGTATAACCGAATCCTGGACCACCACCGATATATCAGATGCTGAATTGGGACTGACAGGATATGTAATGTTTAGAAAAGATAGAATAGGAAGAAAGGGAGGTGGAGTTATTTTATATATTAAAGAATCTATTCAGGCTTATGAAATAAAATTTGAAAGAGAACCAGATTGCGAAGAAGCTGTTTGGTGTAACATAGTTACAGGAAACTCAACGTTAACAGTTGGGTTAGTTTATCGAAGTCCAAACATAAGCATAGAAGAGAATGAAAAAATACAAAACGCTATAAGGGAAGTAAGCAAACGGGACTGTATTATTATGGGAGATTTTAACCATGGGCATATACAATGGAAATCTCTACAGAGTATGGGGAGAGAGGACCACAAGTTTTTAGTTTTAGTTTAAGATACATTCCTTTCTCAACATGTGCTAGAACCAACCAGGGGTGAGAATGTGTTAGACATAGTTTTGTCCTCACAGAATGAATTAGTTGACAATGTCAAGATATGTGAGCCACTGGGGAGTAGCGATCACAACCAGATACATTTTACCATCAAAGTAAAATCAGAAAGGAATAGCAAAAAGCAGTATAGGAGAAATTTCCACAAAGGAAGGTATAAGGACATGAGGAAATATTTAGCAAAGATAGACTGGAATAAGACACTGAAAAATAAGACGGCAACAGAATGCTGGAATATATTAAAGAGTGAAATTAAGTGCATAATCGATAAATTTGTACCCTTCAAAAAACAAGGAAAACGGTCCAAAAAGAAACACTTATCGAAAGAAGCCATTAGAAAAATTCAGTATAAACAAATAATGTGGAAGTCATATAGATGTACTGGAAATGATGAAGACTACAACAATTATAAAGAAGCACTTAACCAAGCTACAGCTGAAATTAGAAATTTAAAGAGAAGCTATGAACAACAATTAGCTAGTAATATAAAACATGACAGCAAGAGTTTTTATGCGTATGTTCGAAGCAAACAGAAAGTTCAAGATAAGGTCGGTCCTCTAGAAGATAGTGCTGGAAATATAATATCAGAGGGATTCATAATGGCAGAAGACCTGAATGAGTACTTTAGTTCAGTGTTTACCAGGGAAGATATTAGTTCACTGCCAATACCAGAGGCTAAGTTCAAGGGGGCAGATTCAGACTATTTAGGACAATTAATTGTAACCCCGGAAATGGTAGCTAAGAAAATAAGGGCTATGAAGGATAATAAATCACCTGGAGTGGATGGTATTCCACCCAAACTACTATTGGAAATTGTAGAACAAATTAGCATACCACTTGCAACAGTTTTCAACTTGTCATTAGAAGAGGGAGTGGTTCCTTTAGAATGGAAAGAAGCAAACATTATACCGTTATTCAAAAAAGGTTCGAGAAACAAGTCAGAGTAATATAGACCAGTGAGTTTAACATCAGTGATTTGTAAATTATTAGAAAGACTAATTAAAGATCACATGGTGGATTTTCTTGTTAAACAAAACTTGATAAACCCATCTCAACATGGTTTTTTTAAAGCGAGGTCATGCTTAACAAATATGTTATGTTTTTTGGAAGACATCACTAAGTGGGTAGATGAGGGATCACCAGTAGATATCGCTTTGACAAAGTACCACATCAAAGATTACTGCTTAAACTAAAGGCCCATGGCATAGGAAATGGTATAATAAACTGGATAGAACAATGGCTGATTGACAGAAGACAACGTGTAGTAGTTGATGGGGAGGCTTCAAACTGGAAATCGGTATTGAGTGGGGTACCACAGGGATCAGTATTAGGTCCTATATTATTCTTAATATACATCAACGATTTGGATGATGAAATAACAAGCAAGGTGTTGAAATTTGCGGATGATACAAAAGTGTTTAGAAGGATTAAAAGTGATGGAGATAGACAGCATTTACAAGATGATCTTGACAGGTTGATCAAATGGTCTGAAAAGTGGCAAATGATGTTCAATTTTGGGAAATGTAAATGCCTCCACATAGGACATGGGAACGAAGAGGTAGAATATACAATGGGGGGTACTGTACTAAGTACTACTGTAAAAGAAAAGGACTTAGGGTTAACCGTTAGTGCTGATATGAAGATTTCAGAGCAGTGCGGAATTGCAGCTTCAAAGGGAAATCAAATCCTTGGATTAATTATGCGAAACATAACGTATAAGGAAAAAGAGCTAATAATACCGCTGTACAAAACAATAGTTAGGCCTCATTTAGAATATTGTATTCAAGCGTGGAGGCCATATCGCAGGAAGGACATAGATATGCTAGAAAGAGTGCAGAGGAGAGCAACTAAAATTATACCAAATCTGAGGGATCTTAGTTACGAAATACGCCTAAAAAAATGCGGTTTAACAACACTAGAAACCAGGAAATTGAGAGGAGATCAGATAGAAGTGTTTAAAATATTGAAGGGTTATGAAAATATTGATAGAAATATGTTTTTCTCAGTTAAGAAAGATAGAAGGACTAGAGGACATGATCTTGCATTAGCAAAGGAGCAGAGTAGATTGGATATAAGAAAGTTTTCATTTTCACAAAAGACTGTAAATGAATGGAACAGATTACCTGCTGATTGTGTGGGTGCTAGTAGCGTGAATATGTTTAAAAATAAAATCGACACATACCTCAGACGGGCGGGATACACATAGATAAAAGAGTCGGACTCTCGATAAGCCAAGGGCTTCCTTGTCCACCTGCTACCTAGAGTTAATTCTCTGGGTGGCAATCTTGTTAAATCTTGTTAAACCTATTATTGTCATCGTCTCGCTCAGGAGACTTACGTTGCGCTGTCTTGTGTAATAAAAAAAATTAAAACCGTTCGTATACCGGGGCCGATTCCCGGTCGCAGGCCACGTGTTCATCGTAAAGTGTTCATATCCGCCTGCGTGTGGGTGACCCTGATCGTGTTAGTCAATGTCTTGATTACTACTTTCCCATTATAAGTCCAGCAGTCAGCTATTTTCTTCGCACGTTTCAACTGCCCGCGGCGCTGCGTCAAGTCCTCGTTGACGAAGATTTGGAGTTGGTTTTAATTGACGCTTCTAGCCCGTACGTTAGTCTATTGAATCGTACGAAGACTACACGATGTCGATCTCCGGTTGCAACCCTTTTGCCAAGCCTAGGCTAATTACAATGCCCTCTTGTCACACTGCCATATTGTCATTTATCGTCGGGAGTATTATTCAATGTTATCGCACTCACTCAATCAATTTTTCTTCGAGGGCGGCCATTCTGCGGTATTTGGTTTCGAACTTCGAGTTCAGGTCGGCGATTGTCTGCGAAAAGAATGTCGATCTTATCGGCCAGCGCTTGAGGGTACAACGTTAACCCCAGTTTTCGTAGCACAGCGTCATCATTCAGCAATTGCACGAATTTTAGCAGCATCACATCAATGTTCTGTACATCGCTGTCAGTAACAGTGGAAGATTTACGTTGGAGTATTCCTATGAATTTTTATTCTCCCACGAAAGGTACGCGACGTAGACCACCCATCTTGCAACTTGAAATATCATCAAACTCCAATAGTTTTCTCGGTTAGCTAATATAATGTAGCACCTAGGCTAAAACCAGCATGAAAACCACTTCAACCATTTTTGTTGCATGCATTTTCATGACACATTTGCATTATTAACAAACAATTTATTACGACATCAGTAGTTTGATGCATTTTACTACGGGACCACATGATAATATTCTAAATGTATTTGACTCTTTATTAGGATATGGTGAGTACTTGATTGATATATATATTATTTAAAATAATAACCAAATACTTATATTTACCATTATAGTTTAGGAGAAACCGGATGTCGTAATAAACATTCCTTAAAAGGGTCGTACCATTTCTGTGATTTCAAACAAGTCTGGTGGCTTTGTTGGATGTATTGCACAAACATGTTGTTCTCAAGTAGATATTACAATATACTGTACCACTGGATGATCACGTCCTTCAAATATTATGATTCTTGATGTGTTTGAAGTTGTTTTAACTTGGATGTCGCAATAAACAGCAAATATGTGGACAACATAAATTGGTCGCTCAAAACAATATTTCCGACATTTTCCTGCATTGAATGTATACATGTCAAAAGAACATGTATTTTCTAAAAATGCAGGTACAAAATACTGTTTCTAATGCAATGAATAGTAGTTACAATCAGTGGTGTAGAAAGTGGAAAATCAAAAAAGACACTAATTTTTGGGGTATTCCTCATTTTTAGAGGCTATATCTCTAAGATTATTGGAGAGATGGCTGTACGGTCACGTTGTGACGTCTTCATTCTAGAGCATGTCAAAATCATAAGAAATTTTTTCAGTTTGCAAAAAACGTTTGCCCTATAGCTGACGATGCTCATATTACATTATATTGGATCCAAGATGGCTGCCGCGACGTGACGCCTTTTGGTTTCGGGAGCGAGATAGAGGATTGAGACGTAAGTGATTTATTGTTTGGATACAAAACGAAGACGAGGTAGTGCCTCGAATGCTACCGAAGTGGCACCGGAGACAGACACTATGCTACTCCGGTTCTTGGATCTTTTAAGCAATGAGGCAGTCGTTAATAAGCTACGCAATGTGCTCTATCCGAAGGGTCTCACTGACAAGTTAGATGCATTGTCCGCTACTGTTACTCAGTTGAATGAGCGGTTGGACAAGAAGGATCAACATGTTGCTGCTCTAGAAGCAAGACTGTCTTCAATGGAGGCTGATCTAGATAAATTGGAGCAGTATTCCCGTAGATTAAACCTACGATTCTTCGGAATTCCCGAGTCGGACAGGGGGGAAGATACCACCGGCAAGTTGTTGTCTGTTGTCAACAAAACAATGGAAGTCACACCTCCCATTGTGAACACGGATGTAATGACCAGCCATCGTTTTTGACGGTGACAGCCAGGTGCGGACGCGCAACCTCGACCAGTGATCATCAAATTTGCCACTACCCACGTGCGCGACGTGGTCATTCGTGCGAGACGTCGCCTGCGGGAAAGCGGCGATGGACCAATGATGTACGTCAATGAGGATTTAACAGGTCGACGAGCGGCGCTGGCAAAGAAGACCTGACAGATGAACAATTCTAAGAAAATAAACGATTGTTGGACTTTCAACGGCAAAGTGGCCGTAAAGTCCTTGAACGATGTTATAAAGAAAATCCGCATTGACGCCGATTTTAACGGGTATTGACTGGGACGGCACTTGTACAAACTGTCAAACGTTGCTTTTGTTCGCGGCAACGACTTTGTATGACTCATGTGTGACTCATCGCAGTGACTATAGTGACTCATCGACGGTACAAATCTACCACTTGCTATGGTATTGGTATACACAACTATGTATGTTAAGTCTAGCCAATGGAAACGCTAACAAAGGCACAGCTACCAGTAAATATATTTATGTTTACTATTCTTGAAAATGGTAATGCCAACTGTGTTCTATTACACATGATCATCTGAAATTTGTGTTGGGTTATTTTACGAATGAACATCGGCATAATGAAACTAATATGTTTATGATATAACCTTTGGGTTTTGCAGGCTTATATAAGCATCATCAATGGAAATTGTGATAGTAAGCAATATTTATATGCAGATGTGTGTAATAATAATAATAATTATTATTATTATTGCTGCTTGTTTACACTAGCCATGCGTGATGTTAATGCTCTGTTACACATGAAGAGTAACAGATCTACGAGCTAACATCCTTACACTGTACTCTAACATCCGTACACTGTATTACACGTAACCTTACGCACTGAACCTAATGCTAACTATATCAAATTTGATTTTGGTATGTCAGTGTATAATTAGGGGCTGACGGACGTAATGTATTATTAATCGTTTGTTTTGTTACATTACTTAATCAAAACATTATTATATCACAGATTTAATTTAACTATTTCCTTCCAGTGAATGTGAATATCTCTTGATGTCATTAACCCAGAGCCTAATTAGCTTGCCTCTTCTTTTTTGTTATGTTTTCTCAATTAAAACAATGCGATGTTTCTCTTTACTTACTCACATACTTTTACACATAATAGCACGTTCGTCTTACCATGATTTTGACCAATTTAATGAGTTAGCAAAGAAAAAAATTATTTTAAGTACAAATATACAATCAATAAATGCCAAATTTTCTTAATTTGAGACATTCATGGAAGAACTAAATACTATAAACTTTAAATTTAATGTAATATGTTTGCAAGAGTCATGGACAGATGAAAGCGAGGATCACCATTTCTCTACACGGATACCACTGGCAATATCGCAGCGTAAAACATGTTACAGCAAAGCAGGGTCGATAATATATATTGATAACCAGTATAAATCAGAAGTTAAACTGAATCTCAATACATCTGAATACTAGGAAGGGTTGATAGTTCGAGTAAAGGGTAGTGACCTATCTAAGATTTTAATCATTTGAAATATATATCGGTCTCCGACAACGCGTAAAGATAACTTAAACGAATTTATAGATGAATTTACACCAATTATATAAACATTGGAAAACAGTAATGATGATATCATTATTGCTGGGGATTTTAATATTAACTTATTCTAATTAATGAAGATGACATTTTAGTAGCTTTTTTGATACTTTAATATCATATAGTCTCTACCCACAAATAACTCTCCCCACGAGATTCACTAGAACAACTGGAACCCCCTGATAGATAATTTATTTTGTAGACTTCATAATTCAATACTAGAAAGTACGGCAGCGATCTTAACTATACGATTTTCTGATCACCAACCGTAATTTATGATTATGCACAACGCTGTAAAGATAAAATCGCCTCCTAAATATGAAAAAATAAACATTATAAATGTAGAAGCAATGACAAGTATCATGAATGAAATAACATCAAATAACATTTACGATAAATTAAATAAAAGTCCAGCCACTGATCCAAATTGTAACTATGATATATGTGAAGAAATTACCCGTGCTAAAAATAAATACATGCCAAGCAAATGAATAAAAATTCAAAAATACAAACATAAGAAATCGACTTGGATCATTTGAAAAAGAACAATCCACTGCAATTTTCCAAAAAAACCGTTCCAGTAACGGGAAAACGGGCTTCTGGCTAATGTCCTACCACGCTGTAGGAATGGACACGTGATGACGTAACGAAATCGCCAATGCCAGTCATATTGCCTTCTACTGTCATTATTGCCCTACTTGAGAAATTCTGGAATTATTCAGATGTAGATTTTCATCAGATAAACCATGTCATCCAGCACTGTGTCGGTGTTGTGCAGCTCGTTTATTATATTTGTTATGTTGTGTCTGTCGAGGAGAGGCTAACTGTCAACATGATATTACACCTGTTGCTGCCACCAGATAGATTGCGATTCACTTGATTTGTAAAGTATATGCCGGGATTTTGCCAGTTTTTACAAAATGAAAGGTACAGTATACACCTGTTTGAGATACTATCATGTATAGTTCAAAAGTTATTCAAAAACGATGTTTCTTTAATGGCGTTTGTAGATATAATATAATATTTAAGAATGCTAGAATAGCAGTGTACAATTGTCCATTTCAATGGCACAATTACATTTTCTAAACATATGAACATGAGGTTAGACACTTTAATTGAACCGCTGTCATAAATAGTTTCGAAGATATTGACAAAACATCGATTTGTTTCAATGGCTGTCGCTAATTTGCATATTAAGTGTGGAAAGTGATTGGCAGGACTACTATCTGAACATTCTCGTCGATACTGCATATACCCTCAAAACGCAGGTATACACACTTCCTCTGTTTTGCTTTCGCTCATACGTACTGCGTTATTGACCAGATTGAATATTTTGCAAATGGCGGCATCAAATTTGCATATTTTGGGTAGTGGAGTGTTGTATCTTTTTGAAAATTGTTTCTGAACAACACCACAGACCTTCAAAACATGGGTATATACACCACATTTGTTGTGCTGCTGTCAGTAGTTACTGAGATATTGACGAAAATAGAATATTTGGTAATGGCGACATTAATTTGCACATTTTGATTTTTTTTAAGGGTACCAGGGTGGCATCATTCGGATTCCTGATAAAGATATGTTAGAGATATTAGAAACTGAAAAATACTTTGTACAAACCCTGCTGCAAAGTTTTCTGGCCTGTAGCTGGACTATTTACTAAAACTGGCAATATAATACTACTAACTATTTCCGATTCACTGGAAATTTGTACATAAAAGATGGACGATCTCGGAGTACAATTTTAAAGGCAGTCAACCTTAGAAGTTCTTACAGCATGGCAAGGAAAGCATGTTTGTTTATTTGCGACCATAAATACATTCGGGCACAAAAAACATAATTACGTAGCCCGACATAATCTGTAGCTGTAAAATATAGGAAATGTGTGTTTGTCGTATTTCTCTGAACAAATGGTGGGTGATATCTTCGTAACAACAACATTGCCAAGATAATACTAAAATGTCTACCTAAGTACTTTTAATATAACAATGTTCTCACATGGATAAATAAAAGAAAGAACATAGTGTCCCGCTTACCTATTCTGAAATATGAGAACTTGTAACAGGAATCACAAAAGCATTTGCAGCGCAGTAACGCAGAGGAAAGAGCGCCGGTATATCAATCGAGAGAACCCGGGTTCGAATTCTGTGCTGCCGTTTCGAGCCTTAATTGGGCAAGTTCATTAAATCTACATTACCCCAGTTCACTCAGCAATATGAATGAGTACTAGCTATAGACAGTGGTAGATATTTGTGTACGAATATTTTAGGCGCATTAATTCCAGCGTTGTTGAATGCTTCCTGGAGTAGTCGAGATGGTCGTCGACTGAACAGGTCTGCCGGAGTAGTCGAGATGATCGTCGACTGAACAGGTCTGCCGGAGTAGTCGAGATGGTCGTCGACTGAACAGGTCTGCCGGAGTAGTCGAGATGGTCGTCGACTGAACAGGTCTGCCGGAGTAGTCGAGATGGTCGTCGACTGAACAGGTCTGCCGGAGTAGTCGAGATGGTCGTCGACTGAACAGGTCTGCCGGAGTAGTCGAGATGGTCGTCGACTGAACAGGTCTGCCGGAGTAGTCGAGATGGTCGTCGACTGAACAGGTCTGCCGGAGTAGTCGAGATGGTCGTCGACTGAACAGGTCTGCCGGAGTAGTCGAGATGGTCGTCGACTGATCAGGTCTGCCGGAGTAGTCGAGATGGTCGTCGACTGAACAGGTCTGCCGGAGTAGTCGAGATGGTCGTCGACTGAACAGGTCTGCCGGAGTAGTCGAGATGGTCGTCGACTGAACAGGTCTGCCGGAGTAGTCGAGATGGTCGTCGACTGAACAGGTCTGCCGGAGTAGTCGAGATGGTCGTCGACTGAACAGGTCTGCCGGAGTAGTCGAGATGGTCGTCGACTGAACAGGTCTGCCGGAGTAGTCGAGATGGTCGTCGACTGAACAGGTCTGCCGGAGTAGTCGAGATGGTCGTCGACTGAACAGGACTGCCGGAGTAGTCGAGATGGTCGTCGACTGAACAGGTCTGCCGGAGTAGTCGAGATGGTCGTCGACTGAACAGGTCTTCCGGAGTAGTCGAGATGGTCGTCGACTGAACAGGTCTGCCGGAGTAGTCGAGATGGTCGTCGACTGAACAGATCTGCCGGAGTAGTGTGTAACGCACGAGTAAAGCAGTCAGACGATCTTCTGGACAATGCGCTATATAATAACTTTGCTTTACTTATCTTTATTCTGAAAGGCGTTATCATGAAAGTAATACTGGTTGATCTAAGGAAATTACTAAGTGTGTCATCTTACTGTCGTGTTTTCCAGGAGACATGAACGTGACCGTAGTGAGAAATTCCACGAGAACAGCCACGATCTCCTGGCGACAGCTACACCACGACACACAAGTGCGCGTCACTCTCAGAGATGTCACAGAGATACGGTTTCCCAACCAAGTAGACCAAATGATCTCCGTACCTAACAGATTGGTCATCCCGGGCCATATCTACCAGGTTACAGTCCGTCGGGTGGACACAGGCGCACTGCTGGAGGCAGATCGCAACCTCCTTACAGGTAACTGATTGCCAAGGAGGGAGGGAGGGAGGGAGGGAGGGAGGGAGGGAGGGAGGGAGGGAGGGAGGGAGGGAGGGAGGGACGGACGGACGGACGGACGGACGGAAGGACGGACGGACGGACGGACGGACGGAAGGACGGACGGACGGACGGAAGGACGGAGAGGCAGTGACAGAGCAGAGAGAGAGAGAGAGAGAGAGAGAGAGAGAGAGAGAGAGAGAGAGAGAGAGAGTGTGTGTGTGTGTGTGTGTGTATGTGTGTGGGGGTGGGTGCGTGTGTATGTGTGTGTGTGTGTGTGTGTGTGGATGTGTGTGTGTATGTTGTGTGGGTGGGGGTGGGGGGGTTGTGTGGATGTGTCTGTGTGTGTGTGTGTGTGTGTGTGTGTGTGTGTGTGTGTGTGTGTGTGTGTGTGTGTGTGTGTGTGTGTGTGTGTGTGGTGTGTGTGGGTGTGTATGGGTATGTGTGTGTGGGGGTGTGTGTATGGGTGTGTGTGTGTTTGTGGGTGTGTGGGGGGCGTGTGTGTTTCGTGTTTGTGTGTGTGTGTGTGTGGTGTGTGTGGTGTGTGTGGGGGGTGGGGGGTTTGTGTGGGTGTGCCTGTGTGTGTGGGGGGGGGGGTTTGTGTGGGTGTGCCTGTGTGTGTGTGTGTGTGGTGTGTGTTTGTGTGTGTGTGTGTGTTTGTGTGTGTGTTTGTGTGTGTGTGTGTGTGTGTGTGCGTGCGTGCGTGCGTGCGTGCGTATGTGTGTGTGTGTGATGTGGGTGTGTATATAGATGTGTCTCGTTTATTCGATACTCACTGTGCTTCGATGTCTTCATTCGTTCAAGAAATAGATTGTACTGTGGTAGGGAAACATATGCCTGCCGTACTTCAATTGATGGGTAATGCCATTCTCCTATTGCCATGTTCTTCGAAACTGCACTGCTGACTTTGTTGTACAATTATTGTTCTGTGTTGTAAAACAGTTCACACCCTATTCTTGTTGTTTCAGACTACAACATTTCCTGGCGACTTGATGACTTCAACGTGGATGTTGACATCACTGTCAGAGATGTCACAGAGCCAGACATGTTTGTCGCACCAGCGGGTCAAGCGTTCGTCATTCCTGAAGAATACATCACCCCGGGTCACAAGTACGAGGTCACCGTCAATGGGATGACGTCAGCGGTGGAGGGCAAGGTCGACTTCAGAGCAGGTGAGATATCACTTTATTTACGTAAGGGAATACAATAAAGTTGAACAATAACGACTCAAGTTACTCTGCTAAATACAGTGTATGACCATGGTGTACTATATCAGGCTGTGGTTTATCATAAATGAAGGTTAAAGTAAATCATAGTTAAGATGAACTCATTTATGTACATAAACATTTAATGATTAAGGCACATTGTTTTGTTATCAATGAAATATTTAAGCTATCCTATTTCAATTAGTCACGGGAAAAACAACTATGGTTCTCTTTCATTCAAAAATAAATCATGTCACTTTCTGTCTTTGAATAATATAATGTTAATAATATATATCCCTTTTTAATATACTACGCGTATTTTTTATAAAGGACAAAGTAATTAATATTACTGGATTTGTTACTGAACTGTGGTTTCAATACAGCGTTAATACCTTAAATACTTTCGGCAATAATGGAGTTCCTTTGTTTCATTACAGAGTTCACACGGACGGAATTGAACAGTCTGCATACCATGGCAACTGATTATGTGAACAACCGTCTGTTCGGTGACAACCACACCATGTTTTTCTACAGAAACAAATCTGATGACTACTTTGTTAAGTGCGAGAACATATACAGTAACACAATGAAAGTGTATTTCAAGGACTACAACGGCGACGCCGCTTCAGTTATCAACGGACAGGTCAAAGGGCTCTTCTTTGGTGTTAATGCTTACATGGGCACGCAAATGCCACCTCCCTGGTCAATCTATGGACGGAAGCGCGTCTGCATTCCAGCCGTGGCCATGCTCACTGAAAACTCCAACCTCTACTTTGCTGACTTCTACTGCAATTACAATGCACACGTCGTGATGTTGGTGCAGACTACTTCAGGTTCCGAGAGCGACCGCTTCTGTAACGAGAAACTCATCAAGCTAGATAGTACTGACAACCCGTTTCTGTATCGTCCGGTCAAAGGTTTGGTTTATGTATCATCCGTCGTCTGGGTTGAAGTGCTCTACACCGAGGATGTGGATTTATCACGTGCTGACTGTGTCTTCAGCGACGTCGAAGTCAGAGGCCAAGGCAGTTCAACTCCCGGAGGCTTGCCAAAGAACCCCCGATGTAGTGTGTGTAATTTGCCCGGTGCTGCTGCTCCTGCAGATGATGGCAACAGTTCTGAGTAGACCCCTGCAGACATTCGTTGTGCACTATAATTGTTCTTTTACACTTTTTTTAACTGTTTCGCTAAATGTCTTCAGCTTGATATACGGGGCTTTAGAGCATTTTCTTTTACGTGGATTCGGTCGTTATATTTTTATTATTTTTATTATTAATCGAAGGGAAAAAGAAAAAAACATCATCATTGTGCAGCCGTAGTGTCCCGTTGTTGGGCAAAGGCCTCAACTTGTCGTTTCCAGATCTGCCTGTCTTGCGCTACCCTCTGTCAGATGGTGTCCTTCCAGAACTCGTCTAGTTTGTTTCTCCACCGTCTCACCGATCTTCGTCTAGATCGTTTCCCTTCGTAGGGTCTCCAGGTAATGATACGCGATGTCCATCGGTTATCTCGTCGTCTAATGATGTACCCTGCCCAGGTCCACTTCTGTCTTCTGATGTGTTGTATCACGTTTATGACCCTAGTCTTCTCTCTTGCCTATATGTTTGGTTTCCTCTCTCGATATGTGATGTTTAACATACTTCTTTCCATCTTTGTTTGTGCGGCTGCTAACTTGTACTTTACTTGGGGTAGGTAAGTGTCCACGTTTCCGCGCTGTATGTCATTGCTGGAAGTACACATGAGTTGTAGACTTGTCTCTTCAAGCAGGTTCTAAAGTTATCCTTCAAAGAAGTCGCAGTGCTTGGCGAATGTTGTCCAGTCGGCCGTGGTTCTTCTTTTAATCTCCTTATCTTTTTGTGTCTCTGATACTGTATTGCATGTAAGTATGTATTCGGCGAAGCCAAGATGACTGAGATATTCTCCGACAATCCTCAAGCCTCTAGTTTCCCAGGTCAATCTTCGGAATATGGTTTTCGAATGTTGCTGTGTCACCCTGTAGTATTCCTCTCTTGATGTTGATCTTGTTGCTTTCTTTGTGTAGGTGGACTGTCATCGAGCTGTTGGTGTAGATGTCTTTCAGGAGTTCGATGTATACGTCTTATATACCCTGTTCTTGAAGTTAGGTCAGTATTGCTTGAGTTTGCACCGAGTTGAAATCCTTCTCCTAGTCGACGAAAGCGATACAGAGAGGGATATTGTATTCTCGGCACTTCTAGTTCAGTTGGCTTACGACATGGACATGGTCTGTCGTTGAGCACCTTCTTTCGAATCCTGCTTGGTCTCGTGGTTGGTTTTCGTTGAGTGTCTTCTCTAGCGTATTCGTTAATATTTTTGTGAATAATTTGTAGAGGTTTGATAACAGACATATCGGTCTGTAGTTCTTTAAGTCTTTCTTATTTCCCTTCTTGAAGATTATCACCATCTTTGCGTTCTTCCATGCGATGGGTATTCGTCTTTCTGATAAGCATTAAGTATAAGGCTTAGTTAGTGTCTTCGAGATGGTATCTTCTCCTGTTTTTAATGTTTCAATGTTTACCTGGTCGTTGTTGTTCTTCATATATCTTAGCGCTGCTTCCACCTGCTATGGTGTTATCTCTAATACATCTTTCGAGTCGGTGTGAATTACGGTACTCTGTTCACTGTCGTGTAGCTCGGTGTAGAATTGCTCTATTCGTTCCATGATCATGTCTTGGTCTTGTATTTAACTACCATGCGTATCGAGAAGTTTAATCAGTCTGTCTCGGCCTAGAGTCTGTGTTCTTCTGACTTTCGTCAGGCTCTTTCATGTAATAATCGTTTCTCGTATGATTTCTTGATTGTACTTCCTTGTGTCCTCCTTAGTTTTCTTTTTGATAATCTTGACTATTTCTGCCTACTCTATATATTTTTACGGTCGCCGTTTTCCATCTCTCTTCGTTTTTTTCACTAAGGCCTATGTTGGTGACGATATTCTCGTCTTTACTTGTTTTTGATTGCTTTGGCTACACCTGTCTCACTTAGTTGGATCATCTCTGTTGCTCATGGTGCCGATGTCATCTAGTTCTTGCTGTTTGAGTTGGAATTCGATCTTTTGTGATCCTATTTTTGTGGTACCAACTCTTGGTGGTCTCTTGTTTATCAACTTCTTTCTTTTAGCCTTTATGTCCAGTTTGATGTGGCTCATTATCATTCTGTGGTCACTTCCGATGTTGACTTGGTTGATGACAGTTACGTATGTGACCGTGTCTGGCCTGTTTGTTAGGATGTAGTCAATTTTGTTCTTCCTTTCTCCGTTTGGGCTTTTCCACGTCCATCTCCTCCCTACTTTCTTCTGAAACGTGATATTCCTGATTTTGTACTTTATTGATATCGCTCATTCTACCAAGGTGTCGCCTCTTTCGTTTCTCACTCCTGAGACAAAATTTAATGTTCCTGTTGCCCTTTCCATTGTGTTTGTTCGTTTCCCTATTTGTGCATTAAAGTCTCCCATCACAATCGTATAGTGGGTTGGTTTTATTAAGGTCTCACCCATGTAGAAACAGGCATATTCGATTGCATATCGAGGAATCAGAGGCATTCAACGCGTCACCGCAGCGTCAAGGTCTAAAACTCTAGGCGTTTATTGGCAAAGTACCAGGAACGTGTTTCAATAGGTCAGCCGCCGGTAACTGTAAGAGTCTCCTAGTTTAAAAATAAACTCTGAATAAACCACAGACGTATTGTTTATGGTTGGATTGTGGTTGTTCGAATGTTTCATTCTCCTTTAATGCTTTGGTACCGTTCTGAAAAAGACCTAACCACTAGAGAGCGGTGCCAGAAATCCCAGAATGTCTATAGAGGCGTTGTAAAGGAATTCCATGATCAATTATACCAAAAACAGGTGACCGATCTAGTAATGTGAGAGCAGTCAAATTGCTATTATCCGTATTGCATGTGTATTTAAGAAGAGACGTCTCAGTTGATTGAAATCGCTTATATGCAAATTGCAGATCAATTGGTATGTGCTGTGTATAAATAATGTTCATGGAGGCGATTGGCAACAACCTTTTTGCAAAACCTTCGACAGAAAACTGAGGTTAGAAATCGGACTGTCATTTTTGCACAGGTTTGTTTTTTATAAGAGGATTGACAAGAGCTTGCTTGAAATCATGTCCACTATGCCCGGTACGCATTTTATTATTTATGATCTATCAAAGGTTTACCTAAAGAAAACACTGCAAGAATCAAGGGAGACGATCGAGATAGGAACTCCACGTGATAAATTGGAGTTTTGCATCTATTGATCCACTCGTCCCACAGCAACGTCCAGATGTGTTGACAAGCACTGTCACCGGGCTAGTTATGAATCACTCCTCCCTCAAGGCAGAACTGCTAGGGAAAACACAGAGGGAATCTTCCAATTTTCATGATCAAGTAACCACAAATTGCCATTCTACGGGAAACAGTAAAGTTGGAAATGCCAAAATTAGTGATTTTACCATTAAGAAAAATCTACTAATACACAGAAGTTTTATTTATGTTAAAATTGTGAAGAATATGTACTGATTTAAAAAAACCAGCAACGTATTCTACAAAACAATTAGACACAGAGGTGTTAAACTGTGGAACAACATTTAAACGTCAATTCCAGGTACCTGTGTTTGTAAACAAGAGTGTGTCTTATATAATTGTTGTAATCGAAATGCGACGAAAAATTAGTATACTATGTACAATTTGAGCATTTAAAATTACATGTAAATGGAAAATGTTGTTGAATCATCTAGTATATAAGCCATTTAACAAGAATAAACAGGTATAGGATAGTGTAGTGTTTGCATCGAGCGGTCGGTAGGGAAGCATACGGGCACACGTTCACTCACTCAGTCATACTAATGATAAGTCAGGTTATACATTTTTACAGTTTATTATATGCAGAAAACCCTACCAATACAAGATCTAATACACAATATGTGGCTATGTCTGCTAAATACTACCCAGTTATAAATGTCAGAACGATAGGTTTAGACGGCGGCGGCTATTGCAGCAACCGAATTGTAACCGGTATATTCTAAATGTCAAAACGATAGGTTCCGATGGCGGCGGCTATTACAGCAACCGAATTATAGATGTCAGAACGATCAGTACAGAAGGCGGCGGCTTATACACAGCAACCGAATTATAGATGTCAGAACGATCAGTTCAGACGGTGGTGGCTTATACACAGCAACCGAATTATAGATGTCAGAACGATAAGTTCAGACGGTGGTGGCTTATACACAGCAACCGAATTATAGATGTCAGAACGATAAGTTCAGACGGCGGCGGCTTATACACAACAACCGAATTATAGATGTCAGAACGATAAGTTCGGACGGCGGCGGCTTATACACAGCTACCGAATTATAGATGTCAGAACGATAAGTTCGGACGGCGGCGGCTTATATACAGCAACCGAATTATAGATGTCAGAACGATAAGTTCGGACGGCGGCGGCTTATATACAGCAACCGAATTATAGATGTCAGAACGATAAGTTCAGACGGCGGCGGCTTATATACAGCAACCGAATTATAGATGTCAGAACGATAAGTTCAGACGGCAGCGGCTTATATACAGCAACCGAATTATAGATGTCAGAACGATAAGTTCAGACGGCGGCGGCTTATATACAGCAACCGAATTATAGATGTCAGAACGATAAGTTCAGACGGCGGCGGCTTATATACAGCAATCGAATTATAGATGTCAGAACGATAAGTTCAGACGGCGGCGGCTTATATACAGCAACCGAATTATAGATGTCAGAACGATAAGTTCGGACGGCGGCGGCTTATATACAGCAACCGAATTATAGATGTCAGAACGATAAGTTCAGACGGCGGCGGCTTATATACAGAAATCGAATTATAGATGTCAGAACGATAAGTTCGGACGGCGGCGGCTTATATACAGCAATCGAATTATAGATGTCAGAACGATAAGTTCGGACGGCGGCGGCTTATACACAGCAATCGAATTATAGATGTCAGAACGATAAGTTCGGACGGCGGCGGCTTATATACACAGCAATCGAGTTACTCACAGAGTCAAATTTTTACGGGTGAACTGCGATAGTCTTTTAGTACTTTCGAAAATCTTTATTATATCGACATTCCTACACGCTATAAAATTATCCCCTCTAAATGTCCACCCGTACCACAGTTACTATACATACACAGCTGTCTACCCTTTCTATAATCATTACACGTTAGATTCAACTTTCCTACCTGTCTACCCTAACTATAATGTACAGTTTCCTCGGTCCTTTGAAATCTTACCCTATGCTACCTCCCCACTGCATTCACATTATTGCGTAAGCACTAGCCAGCCGTCAATAGCCGTACAGGGTAACCCCAACTGTAATCTTTCACATTCACTACCAACCTATGTTAAATACTAGACCCCACATCGTGACAGATACACATGGGTTTACTGATAAAATCACATAATTGCTTAAAACATAATACTGGATCTTTCCTACATCGATTAACGTGTGATTTGATGAACGTTTTGGGATAGATAAAATAAGCTTCACGTATTCACAATACACACACCACGTGGCGCTCAGTATAATTTATACCAAACAGGTTACAACCTGTTTGCTATGAGATTCGTAAGCATCCACGATTTGTAATTTCCCACAAACTTAGCACACAATTTTCTTAAAACGAAAGTAATTACACTATTGAAAGACCGAGTTTCTACTATTACTGCAGTGGAGATCATTCTAGCCAGCAGACTATATAGGCTTAGTACAGCTGCGTCACTTTTTCAGTCGATCATAATATCTTGAAGAGCATGCCAGTACTTGTTGTGGTGTTAAGCTTGTTGTGATTGTTGAGTTATATACCAAGTGGTGTCAACACTTTGTAGATATTGTCAGCCTCCAAACCCAGCTAATTAACTGCTGAATATATGAGACATCGGTTGAGCAAACTGAACTAGAAATGGCACATTCAGAAGGTAAGAACACACAGTGTTGATGTGTGAAGCATCTGCACTTTTTTATCACTGAAATGCGTTCATTAACAAAGCAGAACTGTTTATGTGATCAAGCAATAAAACAGGTTTATGGCAGGATGTGGGCTAAAAAAATAACCTGTTTATTTTTTAACTAAGAAAACATTCTTTCTGAGATCACAAGGGCTGTCGAACTTACCACATTACTGTTTGAACGTTGTCTTGAGTGTGACTGAAAATAAAATTCAGTTGATATATTTAATTTGTCAGCAGCTTGCTGAAAAGGTACACACTGAAATATTACCAACCACACACAAGATTGTCATAACTGGTCGTGATCCTGTCCCCGAATAACTATATAATGGTGTTCTAACAGACCACAATAATCTTAAGATATATGAGGAGGCGGACGTGATCATAGTTCAGACAAATGCCACAAGTAACCCATGCTGGGGCAAACAGCATCAACATCATATGCAATGACACCGATGTGTTCGTCCTACACATCCATTAGAACGCAGGACACGATCTTACCTGCAGATACACAATGGAGTGCATCATTCCTGGTCGGGCAATCATGAATGTTCAGTAGGCTGAGGCCCTCCGAAAATCTCCAACTGCACACTCCACCCAGAGAGAAATAAAATACTCAAACTTCGAACTACACTTTTGCACTCGCTTTTACACTTAATGCAAGGCCCGTTTTATGAAAACGCAAATTTTATTTTTACCTTGTTATTGGGAAAATAAAATCCCGTTATGGTCCAACACAAGAGCATGGTATCTAAAAATAAAAACTTCCTTATCCAAAGACCAAAAGACCCGTTATTTGAAAAAGAAAAATCCACTGCAATTTTGCTATAAAAAAACGTTCCAGTAACGGGAAAACGGGTGTCTGGCTAGTGTCCTACCACGATGTAGGAATGGACACGTGATGAAGTAAAGAAATCGTCAATGCCAGTCACATTGCCATCTACTGTCATTATCGCCCTACTTGAGAAATTCTGGAATTAGTCAGATGTAGATGTTCATCAGACAAACCATGTCATTCAGCACTGTGTCGATGTTGTGCAGCTCGTTTATTATATTCGTTATGTTGCGTCTGTCGAAGAGGGGCTAACTGTCAACATGACATTACACCAGTTGCTGCCACCAGATAGACAGCGATTTATTTGATTTGTAAAGTATATGCTGGGATTTTGCCAGTTTTTACAAAATGAAAGGTACAGTGTATGAACACCTCGTTTGAGATACTATCATGCAGACCTGGGGCCGTGTACATTTTCATGAGTACAAGTACGAGTACGAGTACTTTGATGATGGATGAGTACGAGTACATTGCTGAAAGCTGAGAACGAGTACAAGTACGAGTACATTCTCACGAGTACGAGTAAAAGTACGAGTACATTTTTTTAAATACATTTTTATGAGGAAAACTAAGAAAAACCTCTATTTCATCAATAATGAAATTCACTTCATTGGCATTCATTTCAGTGGCATCGTATGATCTTATCATCTATTTGCCATTGCACCGAATGAACATGAGTTGTTCACAGGTTGAGTCTTTCAGGCTGCACCGTTCAGAACTTTCTCGGCTATGCTAAATACCCTTTCAACTGGGGTTGATGAGGCCGGAATGCTGAGATGGTGAGAGACCAACTGAGCCAGAGTTGGAAAACTCAGAACTGGAGTGGGTGACTGTGACGATCTGTACATGGCTGACTGGGGTATTCGTTCACCTCTACAATCAGCAATCTGCTGATATTATAAGTTTGCAGTTTATATTTTCTGATCGTAGACTACTAATTGTTGAGAGGGTTAGCACATGTCCACATAACAGGCTCAGCATCCCCTTTGGACTTTTTAGCCAGGCTGCTGGCATGGGATTATACTAGTGTAGGAGGCAGTCTGACTTGAGCCACCTTACTTCTACAGAGGAAGACTGGCATTTCTTGTTCTTAGCAGTTAGCACTGTCAGCCACTGTCAATTGGCATGATCTCCAGACTACATCAAAGGCATTTCCTGTCTAACTGGTGGGTTAACTGCTAATTGGCTCTTTATGGACATCCTGGTGGCTCAATTAAACAAACAGGTTTATGGCCTGAACTGATAGCCTACAATTATTGTTTGTTGAAGAGGGTGTTTCTGACTGAGAAAAGATGCTGCCTGTTGCCATGTTTGGGTATCATAAGTCATGGTTATTAGAGAATGAGGATGTACTATGTATAGGGATGGTAAGGTGGTATTCTATCAGAATTAACAAAGTATTTAAAAAATAGTTGAACATTTAAATATTTCAGGAAAGTTTAATTGTATGACCAAATATATTTATTTTGTGCAGTACATATTGAGAAAGTACTCAGATGTACTCGTAATGTACTCGTAAAATCTGAGTACAATGAGTATGAGTAGGAGTCCATGATCCATAAGTTTTATGAGTACGAGTACTTAAAAAATGTACTCGAGTACACGAGTACCGAGTACTTCGGCCCCAGGTCTGCTATCACGTATACTTCAAACGTTATTGAAAAACGATGTTTCTTTAAAGGCGTTTGTAGATATAATATAATATTTAAGAATGCTTGAATATCAGTGTACAATTCTCCATTTCAATGGCACAATTACATTTTCTAAACCTATGAAAATGTGGTTAGACACTTTAATTGAACCGTCATATATCCTGATCTGTATCGTTCTAGCGTTCGTTATGACATGTCACATATATCCTGAATCATAACCTGATATGTATCGTTATAGTTTTCGTTATGACATGTCACATACAGGCCCTGTATATCCTGAATCATAACCTGATATGTATCGTTATAGTTTTCGTTATGACATGTCACATATATCCTGAATCATAACCTGATATGTATCGTTATAGTTTTCGTTATGACATGTCACATATATCCTGAATCATAACCTGATATGTATCGTTATAGTTTTCGATATGACATGTCACATATATCCTGGATCATAACCTGATATGTATCGTTATAGTTTTCGATATGACATGTCACATATATCCTGGATCATAACCTGATATGTATCGTTATAGTTTTCGTTATGACATGTCACATATATCCTGAATCATAACCTGATATGTATCGTTATAGTTTTCGTTATGACATGTCACATATATCCTGAATCATAACCTGATATGTATCGTTATAGTTTTCGTTATGATATGTCACATATATCCTGGATCATAACCTGATATGTATCGTTATAGTTTTCGATATGACATGTCACATATATCCTGGATCATAACCTGATCTGTATCGTTATAGTTTTCGATATGACATGTCACATATATCTTGGATCATAACCTGATATGTATCGTTATAGTTTTCGATATGACATGTCACATATATCCTGAATCATAACCTGATATGTATCGTTATAGTTTTCGATATGACATGTCACATATATCTTGGATCATAACCTGATATGTATCGTTATAGTTTTCGATATGACATGTCACATATATCTTGGATCATAACCTGATATGTATCGTTATAGTTTTCGATATGACATGTGACATATATCCTGAATCATAACCTGATATATATCGTTATAGTTTTCGATATGACGTGTCACATATATCTTGGATCATAACCTGATATGTATCGTTATAGTTTTCGATATGACAAGTCACATATATCTTGGATCATAACCTGATCTGTACAGTTATAGTGTTGGTTATGGCAGGTCACATATATCGTGGATTATAACCTGATACGTATGGTTATAGTGTTCGCTGCTGTTACAACCAGTGTCGTGGGTGTTGTAGAGTAAATAGCTCGCGGGTGAGATACATCATCCGCTGATTGCACCGCCGTTGTGAAACGGACTCATTGTGAATTAAAGATGACTTTTTACAGCAGTAGTATTTAATATAATAATATACGTAAACATTTCAAATTGGTGTGACTTTTTGGTCGTGTTGTTTCTGCAAAAATTAAACCTGACCAAAATGATTGGGCATCGTGTCACATCGATGATTGATAGAAAGCGCGTATAAAAGTAATATATGTCGAGATATGTGGGGTGCGTTTGCCCCGGGGCTTTGCTCTGCTAACCTTGGATGTATAATCAAGTAGACAGCAGGCTCGACAATGCGCACTATAACAATCTCACAAAACGCCACGTCTTTAATGGTGCGGCTCCATATAATCGCAGGACATATCTAAGTGGGCATTATTCGTTATAAATCCTATGACAGTGCACTTATAAGATCCCCCTAGAGATCCATACGTGGCGTGATTTATAAATAATGGCAAGCGTGCATGGCTATGAAATCAAAGTATGTAATTATGAGATATGATTCATTGGAAACTAAGCAACCCAGCCACAATAGACACGCAAACACGTTATCGATACTGGGAGCAGTAATCTTTAACTCACAACGCGTCACGGGAAATTGTCACTTGACGAGCAGCCATTTGTGTACTCAGTGTGGCTAATAGTTAGCGCCACAGCGCCGTCTCGCGGGACACACGCATACTGAATACCTGTTCTCTGTCAGTTGTACGGACGTTTCTTTAACAATTATTTAGGTAAATCTTTCATTACGAGTCAAACCACGGTATTGATTTGGTTGTTACAGCAATTAAATATATTTAGTTGCATTGTGAATACGCGCGGTGTTTAGGTGAAAACTTACTACAACGCGGATAGTATTAAGCCAATATTCATTATCGTTGTGGATTGTACACCCACAAACCGTTCAATTTTGTTGGCAATTTAAGTTATCTAAACGTTATACCTGTGTCGTATAAAGACATTTGGGTGTGAGTATCATTGTTCGTAACCATTATTAATTTGTTTACGCAAGGTCTGTGATATGTAGACACCGGTGCGCGTCTGTTCGTGTAGATCCCCAGCTATGTTTGTCCGTTCGCGGGCGTGCGTGTGTACACTTGTCGCTATCACAAGGATTCTGCGTGAATGGTGGTCTGTATATATACGTTGTTATTCAGGGTCGGTCACAGAGAGGGTAGTATGGGGGGGGGGGCAAACCCTCAATTATACCTCCGTGAAGGCTCGTCTGTCGTCGGATGCTGACATCGGAAGACGGGGGGGGGGGGTATGTTGACATTTTAAAACACGTCCAGGGGGCACATCCAATCGGGCTAGGGGGCACGCCAGTCTAGCAGCGCAGGCATAGCGCGGCCAAATTACAAAGGTCTAGTGAGCACCTTCCCCTCAGGCCCCTGGAACCGCTTATGAGTGTTGGAACTTGTTGAATGTTTTTCATGGCTGCGAATGCAGAATATAGCAAAGTATGCTTGAGCACTCGCCCCAGAATACAGACCTCTGCCCCCTGCTCCTGATCCCCTCCCCCTCCCCCTCCCGGTCCTCAGTTGCACCCTTGATATTAGGTCTCCACCACCAGCCCCGACCCACGTCCCCAACCGGGACTCCTGGTTTCCCGTCCCCTCCCCCGACCCTCAGAACGGTCCACGGTCCAAGATCCAAGATCCAAGATCCACGGTTCCAGGTCCATAATCCACCGTCCCAAGTCCACGGTCCCAGGCCCACGGACCATGGTCCCTGGTCCACGATCCAAGATCCAAGATCCATGGTCCACGGTCCCTCGTCCACGGGCCTCGGTCCACGATTCACAATCCATTATGGATATCGACGGAACAGATGTAGTCATTATGTATGTTTTATAAACATCTGTCCACGGACATTATAGTATAATAAAAATTATGGGTTAATACGCCCCGTGTGTGTGTGTGCGTGTGTGCGTGTGTGCGTGTGTGCGTGTGTGCGTGTGTGCGTGTGTGCGTGTGTGCGTGTGTGCGTGTGTGCGTGTGTGCGTGTGTGCGTGTGTGTGTGCGTGTGTGTGTATGCTCGCGTGTGTGTGTGTGCGTGTGCGTGCATGTATGTATGCGTGTGTTTGTGAGCGCACGTGCTTGCTGCGTGTCGCGTGTATATTGTGCGCGTGTGCTCGTATGCGTTTGTTTGTTTGTTTGTGTTAAGGGAGATGCGTGTGTGTGTGTGTGTGTGTGTGTGTGTGTGTGTGTGTGTGTGTGTGTGTGTGTGTGTGTGTGTGTGTGTGTGTGTGTGTGTGTGTGTGTGTGTGTGTGTGTGTGTGTGTGCGTGTGCGTGTGCGTGCATGTGTGTGTGCGTGTGTTTGTGAGCGCACGTGCTTGCTGCGTATTGCGTGTATATTGTGCGCGTGTGCTCGTATGCGTTTGTTTGTGTTAAGGGAGATGCGTGCGTACGTGCGTGTGTGTCCTTGTACCTAGAAAAAGCGTGTGTCGTGATCGACCAATGTAATCACTCGTGAACATTGAGGCGACCGGCGTCGTTATTTGATCAATTCAAACACGCTGTCCAATAACAATCACCGAATCTCGACGTACGCACCACCTGGCTATTACCCAACCGTTGTGCGTGCCGATATGTACGCACTTATGAAGTGGGACTGTTCGATACTAAAGAGCTTCAGTTGTATGAGATATTAGTATTGAACAAACGTCATGTTAATATTGTATACAGCAGCAGTGCTTTGTCGTCAATGTATGTAATTATTTGATGTTCGACTAGCATGAATTGAATTAACGCCAACAATAGCGACGTAAACACTGCATCAAAGTAATAATATGTTGCTCGATAATAAGTAACTCGTAACTAGTCAGATAGTCACATTAAGACTAGCCAGTTAACAACTGAAGGTGTGCTAACAATTTTCTATAAAAAATATGTCACCTCGCAAAACTGATATGACACCTATCGTTGTCCATATTGTGTCTTAACTCTTATTATAAATAGATAGGCAACAACTTTTGTGCATCAGGTTTTACCGGTGGATCAGCCTCACTTCACCGTTAACGGGAAATACGTTTTCGGTATTCAATCCCACGGACAGCCCATGGATAGCAACTATCAGGTAATGAAATCATTTAAAGTCGACAATGAGAGATGGCAAATTGGTTGTCAAAATAATAAAATATAATATAACCGCGAGTGGCTTCCCTACGGATTCAGTCCACTCGAATGCAAACAAAAACCGCATGCTGGTGTGCCTACATTTGTGTCCTTGCGTGCGTCCGCGCTTGTGTGCGTGCATGCGTGAATGCGTGCATGTGTGTGACTTCGCGCAGGCAGCCAATGACAGGCTGCCAACACCGAGTGTTGTGCGAGGCCGTGTCTTAACATTAGATTGCCAATTACAAAAGATGAACACTAACAAAATTAAAATATATAATCATTATATTGCTATAAACAATGTTCGCGAAAACGTTACGACTCAATCTAGCAATAACATACCATACGTTCTGAGCAAGGAGAACATTCGTCAAGTGTGAAGAGTGTTGACTGTCTGTTCAACACTAGATCTAACCAAAATTCAACATCGTTATTTCTTGACGAATATACGTATTTACCTCTCAAGAAACTTGTTTTCAATTTTTTTAATTTGAAAAAATTAGTAATTTTTTGTATTATAAAAACCAAGAAACCAGATCATCAATCCATTCAAGGAACATTTTTAATGTTCTATGTTTTCAAACCCTGTATCCCTTGCACATTAATTAAAATCTTCAACACGTGCTCCCTATTATAGTGACAGAGGGTCTACGCTTTCAGCAGGGTTTGATACTATGGACTCGAACATACTAGTCGGCGTAGTGGCTGTCTCATATCGCTTTAATTCAAGTAGACCACGACGAAAAATAACCTGTTTATTTTTAACTAAGAAAACATTCTTTCTGAGATCACAAGGGCTGTCGAAGTTACCACATTACTGTTTGGACGTTGTCTTGAATGTGACTGAAAATAAAATTCAGTTGATATACTTAATTTGTCAGCAGCTTGCTGAAAAGGGACACACTGAAATATTACCAACCACACACAAGATTGTCATAACTTGTCGTGATCCTGTCCCCGAATAACTATATAATGGTGTTCTAACAGACCACAATAATCTTAAGATATATGAGGAGGCGGACGTGATCATAGTTCAGACAAATGCCACAAGTAACCCATGCTGGGGCAAACAGCATCAACATCATATGCAATGACACCGATGTGTTCGTCCTACACATCCATTAGAACGCAGGACACGATCTTACCTGCAGATACACAATGGAGTGCATCATTCCTGGTCGGGCAATCATGAATGTTCAGTAGGCTGAGGCCCTCCGAAAATCTCCAACTGCACACTACACCCAGAGAGAAATAAAATACTCAAACTTCGAACTACACTTTTGCACTCGCTTTTACACTTAATGCAAGGCCCGTTTTATGAAAACGCAAATTTTATTTTTACCTTGTTATTGGGAAAATAAAATCCCGTTATGGTCCAACACAAGAGCATGGTATCTAAAAATAAAAATTCCTTATCCAAAGACCAAAAGACCCGTTATTTGAAGAAAAAAAAATCCACTGCAATTTTGCTACAAAACCGTTCCAGTAACGGGAAAACGGGTGTCTGGCTAATGTCCTACCACGATGTAGGAATGGACACGTGATGAAGTAAAGAAATCGTCAATGCCAGTCACATTGCCATCTACTGTCATTATCGCCCTACTTGAGAAATTCTGGAATTATTCAGATGTAGATGTTCATCAGACAAACCGTGTCATTCAGCACTGTGTCGGTATTGGGCAGCTCGTTTATTATATTCGTTATGTTGTGTCTGTCGAAGAGGGGCTAACTGTCAACATGACATTACACCAGTTGCTGCCACCACATAGACAGCGATTTATTTGATTTGTAAAGTATATGCTGGGATTTTGCCAGTTTTTACAAAATGAAAGGTACAATGTATGTACACCTCGTTTGAGATACTATCATGCAGACCTGGGGCCGTGTACAAGTACGAGTACGAGTACTTTGATGATGGATGAGTACGAGTACGAGTACATTGCTGAAAGCTGAGAACGAGTACAAGTATGAGTACATTCTCACGAGTACGAGTAAAAGTACGAGTAAAAGTACGAGTACATTTTTTTAAATAAATTTTTATGAGGAAAACTAAGAAAAACCTCTATTTCATCAATAATGAAATTCACTTAATTGACATTCATTTCAGTGGCATCGTATGATCTTATCATCTATTTGCCTTTGCACCGAATAAACATGAGTTGTTCACAGGTTGAGTCTTTCAGGCTGCACCGTTCAGAACTTTCTCGGCTATGCTAAATACCCTTTCAACTGGGGTTGATGAGGCCGGAATGCTGAGATGGTGAGGGACCAACTGAGCCAGAGTTGGAAAACTCAGAACTGGAGTGGGTCACTGTTACGATCTGTACATGGCTGACTGGGGTATTAGTTCACCTCTACAATCAGCAATCTGCTGATAATATAAGTTTGCAGTTTATATTTTCTGATCGTAGACTACTAATTGTTGAGAGGGTTAGCACATGTCCACATAACAGGCTCAGCATCCCCTTTGGACTTTTTAGCCAGGCTGCTAATTCAATTAGTCACGGGAAAAACAACTATGGTTCACTTTCATTCAAAAATAAATCATGTCACTTTCTTTCTTTGAATAATATAATGTTAATAATATATATCCCTTTTTAATATACTACGCGTAGTTTTTATAAAGGACAAATTATGTAGCCCGACATAATCTGTAGCTATAAAATATAGGAAGTGTATGTTTGTCGTATTTCTCTGAACAAATGGTGGGTGATATCTTCATAACAACAACATTGCCAAGATAATACTCAAATGTCTACCTAAGTACTTTTAATATAACAATGTTCTCACATGGATAAATAAAAGAAAGAACAAAGTGTCCCGCTTACCTATTCTGAAATATGAGAACTTGTAACAGGAATCACAAAACCATTTGCAGCGCAGTAACGCAGAGTATAGAGCGCCGGTATATCAATCGAGAGAACCCGGGTTCGAATTCTGTGCTGCCGTTTCGAGCCTTAATTGGGCAAGTTCATTCAATCTACATTACCCCAATTCACTCAGCAATATGAATGAGTACTAGCTATAGACAGTGGTAGATAATTTGTGTACGCATATTTTAGGCGCATTAATTCCAGCGTTGTTGAATGCTTCCGAGAGTAGTCGAGATGGTCTTCGATTGAACAGGTCTGCCATGGAGTAATGTGTAAAGCACTTTGAGCAGTCAGACGATCGTCTGGACAATGCGCTATATAATAACTTTGCTTTACTTACCTTTATTCTGAAAGGCGTTATCATGAAAGTAATACTGGTTGATCTAAGGAAATTACTAAGGATGTCATCTTAATGTCTTGTTTTCCAGGAGACATACAAGTGGACGTAGAGAGAAGTTCCACGAAAAAAGCCACGATCTCCTGGCAACAGCTACACCACGACAAGGAAGTGCGCGTCACTCTCAGAGATGTCACAAATATACGGTTTCCACACCAAACAGGCCAAGTGATCTCCGTACCTGACAGATTGGTCATCCCGGACCATATCTACGAGGTTACAGTCCGTGGGGTGACTACAGGCGCA